>JABUQX010089791.1:0-25000 GCA_015478945.1 Trachelipus rathkii
AACCAACGCAATCGCTACCACCGAGCCAGGAGCTTGAAATCGTAAATCAGTTTATTATCAGGGCACTCATACCGTGGAGAGTAATTCACGCTGGGGTGAAGAGTCATTGGGGCGACCGCTAGAGAATATTTTCTGTGTAATCTGTTCCACACTATAGGGTATAGGAGAGTGGTGTGGAGTAACAGTACGCACTACGTAGTCTTTTAGTGAAAGTATTGTTTTTACTGCGGTTTGACGATTAATTCGCGACTAGATCAGCAGCTTGTCCGTGCAGCCTTTTATAATAACATCATGTTTGGGGTAGTGAGAGGCCTTGTTTTGTATTGACGGCCTGTTAGAGTTTTTCTTCTTCTCTTACTGCTGTGAGTTGGCTTGTGCGCAACTCTTGGGACAACAAGGGGTTTGCACGACGCCTGTTCTGTAGGAAGACTGTGAATGCAGAGCTTCCGTGCAGCCTGAGGATTGACTACTTAATGTATATTCTTGGAAGAAGCGAGAAAGGCATCATACAGACAGTCGGAAATCTGTTTATTGTGAAAGAGAGAAAGAGGGATAAGCTGTCGCCTAGATAAAAAGGAAGCACCACTGATCATAAACGGCCAAGCTCAGGAGTATGAGAGGGGCTATTGATTGGCAATGTGGTGAGGGGACTTGGAGCAAGCTAGTTTAGAGTGAGGCTAGTATAAACAGAAAGTTACGGGTAAATGATCGAGCTTACAAGCAACGAATAAAGATAATCTAAAAGCGGGAACCAAGGGTTAAGAGAACGAATCCATAAGGGATGGGAGCAAAGAAATGTCGAGTGACAAAAGAAGTGTGTGTAATCTAAACGTCTCATAAGCAAAGGTTGGGCAGTCCTGTGAGTATAAGGACATCCCAAAGGGAAAACAGGGGGTTAGGAGATCTTTAAAGATACTTAGGACTTAGATGACAATGTGACAGAGTCACCCCATAAAGGGGAGTGCGGCACGGTTATGATGTCACCTATATCCCCTAGGGTGGTTAGGGTAACACCGGAAGCTAGGGAGCCTGTTCTAAAAAGATCTGCACTAAGCCTCTTAATTGATTTTTAGACCGTTAGCTAAATTCACTTACTTGAGAGTGAGATTTGAACTCCTTATAGTAAAGGCTCGATGGATAGAATTCTTGCCGCTAACTGCTTTTGCATTGAAGTTTGGTTTGGAGAGGGACTGGGGCATATATGGGGATAGATTTGTTGATGAGTATTAATGCTCCTCCCCTATCATTGAGGTACCTCATTTCTATAAGAAGTTAAACGGCGATTTATATATCAGAAATTGAAGGAAGTCACGATAGACAATAGTCGGAGTTCTTTAGCAAACAATAAACACTTTGGTTGATACATAAGTTTATAGTTGAACAAGTTCTTTCAGAAATTAGAGTAATATCAGTACTAGTACGAAAATTCACATTGAAGGAAAGTAAGTCATGTGAGTTATTAATATTATGATGGTGGTCTATTAGAGAACAATTGTCTCTATGTGACTTGGGGTAATGTTAGAGGTGGGTTCGGATTGAGAGGGAAGGTTGAGAGGTGGGTCTCGGCGAGGAGGGGGAACAAAACCTGGGGGGCCAGGGTAGTCATACACCAGAGATGGAAAGGGCAGTCATACACCAGAGATTTTTCAGATGTATTTGGTGAAAGAGCTTCACAATGAATGCGAGATAAGTTGAATTCAACCGAATCCAACTTGTTATGTGGGTTTGGTTGGATAATAGAAGAGCATTCGTAATGCTCATAGTGAGAGCAGTTTCAGAATCCGCTTGGCAAGCAGATTCACAGAAATGTGGGAAGGTGGTCAATAGAGAGTTTGTTTCCAATGGAAAACGGGAAGGGAGATGTATCAGAAGGGTTAATGTGTCTTATTTTAGAGAATGTATTGGGTTAACGACTCGATTTCCAATAAACAATCGCGATGAATAATTAGGCAATGGTCTGATTTACATGGAGATTATTTTCCAGTACTATCATAATACGACGGGTGATTTGGAAAATTGGGATGTTGATTGGAGAATGGGGACCTCTGGTCCATCTTCATGCCTCCATCAGACCCAGACGTTTAGAGCGTTTTGCGACGTTTTCGTTGAAACAGTTTTTCACATTCGACCTTTCTCAGGCGAAGTGGCAGGAAGCAGTTAGAAAGAGAATGGTCACGAGAGAGAATCGAGACTCCATTTGGGAGCGTGCTCTACTCACGCATATTCAAAATCTATTCTAGGGTATAGAATCCTTAAGGGGAGCTGATAAAGGAAAACTCGGAGAAGAATCTATAGAGAAGAATCAGAGGAAACTAAAACTGTCTTGTAGACTATTAGATGATTGGTTGGTGAGGTTGTTCATTAGTTGGGATTACTTGGGTACAGTCTATTAAAGCCTTTGCATTTGTCTCAGAAGTAGCCTATGGCGGAGAGTCTCTCTCGAGTTGCATTTTTACATCTGGGGTTACTGTTATTGTTTAAAGAATTCGGTTGCTCTATAATTTTAGCGAATAATCTTTAACTTGGCGACTATTCTTATTATAATATAGGTGGTTTTAAAACATTTCTTTACCAGGGGTTTTAGTAATAGTGGGAGGCGAATTAAGGGACAAGAGACCGTCCTCTTGGCATAAGTTTGGTGAAGCCAGTTTGGTGAGTATGGACAGTGTTGTCTGGCAGGAAGTGTTTTCCAATTTTGTATTGGATGAGCTAGCTTTAGTTGCATTGGTAGCTTGTTGGAGTTAAATGCTCAGGATAGCTTGTGATGGCTCTTGGACGTCGGGAGATTGAATTCAAAGGGCTGCTTTGTGCTCTTTGAGACAGTTGGTAGTGTGGGCAGTACAGGTAGACTGGTTGCAGTACTTGCCTGAGTTTCAACGGAATTTAAGAGAGGAGTTCTATTAGGAGAGGGATGTGTTGGCGGATTAACACGTGAAGGCGTGGGGGTAGCTGTAATTGTGGCGTAAGTTTGATTTTGATTTGTCTGATATTTTTCGTTGAGCTGGCGTATAGCATCTCTCCTGCTCAATTTATGTATAGTACATAGCTCTAAAAACCTCCTGTTCAAACAGGTAAGACGGGCATTTGAAAGAGGAAGCACTGTGGGGTCCTTTGCAGTTTCTGTAGTTAGGGGTATTTTCACATGGAGTGTGGAATAATTCTCCGCAGATTGGGCATATGTCTTCCTGTCCCCTACAGTATTTTCGGGGATGACCAAACCGTTGACATTTGGGAAGCAACGTCTGGGTCGAGGGATAAACGTGCGAACACTTTAACTTGTAAACCCTATTTTGACCTTTGTGGTGGATAAGGGGTGTTAAAAGTCAGTAGTAAGCCGGGGGGTTTGGTTTGTCAGGAGTTTTCCCGGCGAAGGGGAAAATCTATAAATGTTTGTGACGGAAAATCTTTTCTCTGTTGGAGTTCTTCCAAAACGACAGCTGTGTTTTTCGTCTTTCTCTGAATAGGACACTAAATAGTGGCCTTTAGATGTTTTCTTATGTCATCAGAACGAAGTAGAACTTAATAGGAACATACTCCCAATAAAGGAGACGTTAAGGATGACAGATTGGAAGTTTGATTTCGGTTAGCAGCTTTACGAGAATGGACCCAATCCTCATCAATGTGACTGGAGGGTCTTCAACTCCTCAGGGCTTTTCGAGTTGCACTAACTGAGAGGTGAATTATGGCATATGATGTCGAGTGGGTGATAACTCACGAGTGAGTGATTCGCAATATGGTGAAGGACATATTCTGTACATATCGGGAGAATTAGTGACATCGTCTGCAGTAGGTATTGAGGGTGGTGCAGCGTATCGGGGGTAATCAACGCAGGAGTGAGTGGAAGGGAAGATATGTAGAGCTGTTAAGGCGAGGACGGCCACTGGGGTCGAGACTATGAAGAGAGTGTTTTGGCTGTTTCGACGAATTCGGATGAAATTTTCGAAAGACATCACGTGTGTAGTAGACAGAAGAAACAAATTAATAGTACCGAGGTCTAGAATGTAGTAGGGCCGTGTAGGCCAGGCCTGGAAGCTGGCAGAATGGTTCAGCATCTATCTTTATTTAAGAACGTTTTTTTCTTTTAAGGACTTTCCATATAAGATTTAACCACAAGCTTCGTCACCATGAAATGAGCACTATCGCAATAAAGCAAATGAGACAATAAAAGCAAATAACAGGATGGGCTGGAAAGGCGTATGTTTCATAAGGAAGGTAATCCTTCTCTCCACAACAGGTCACAGTCCAGAGACCCACACAACCACCCGGACCCCACCCCGTAGGGTGGGCCTGTCGGGAGTGCCTCGAAGACATCCTCCCAAACTTACGGTGGGGTGTGCCCCACCCGTGTACACACGGCACCTAAATGTTCTTCGCGGTAAAGTCCGAGGATTATACACCAAAGGCAGATCAGCCTCCTCAGTGTTAGCCAAGGCTCGGGTTCCCTACAATTGGCGGGCCGGTCAAAGGTGAGCGGTAAATGACCGGTTTTTAAACTGTACCCCTCATCCACGGGAGGAAGTGTGGGGTGAACTGTAAACCCGTGCGGGAAGAGGCACCAGAAAGCCCAAGGGGCTGTGATGGGAAAAGGGGAGGGTAACCTTATACAAAAATTAAAGGGACTTATGGGTGGGAATTTAAAAAAAAAAAAAAAAAAAAAAAAAAAAAAAAAAAAAAAAAAAAAAAATCGCCTCTTCGCTCTAGGACGCTGAAGGGCGGGTGGTATATCCGTATATCCCGCCCAACAGCATCCCAGAGAGCCCCCCAACCACTACAAGGTGAGACGACGACTGGGATAATATATATATATATTATATATATATACTTACTAGTATATATATATTATATATATATATATATATTATTATATATATATATATATACTCACTATATATATTATATATATATATATATTTACTATATTATATATATATACACATCAACCACCTTTTTCTCCCCAAGACTGGGGATAAGGTGCGTGACATGCACCGGAAACAGAATAGTAGTAGAAAAATGACACAAGCCGAAAAGTAAGCCCAACCTTACCGCCACCGTTATTAATCTTACCTGTAGTGGTTGTTCAGAGAGCACTCGCTACGCGCACGAAGTTCTAGCCACTCACCTAGATCTTAACAGAGTGCGCGAACCCTCCATTTAATCATCTCTTCAGCGTGGGGTTCATCCCTTGGCCAGATGGGTGAACCACAACCATACCCCCCTCACAAAACCCGTAATTCACTCCTATTTATGCACCTTTCTTCTTGCCTCTGCCTGACTCACATTTCTCTTCTCCTGGCATTCTTTTACTGAATCAATCCACTTTTTCCTCGGTCTCCCAGCCGGTCGATTCCCAACACACTCGCCACTATACATACCGCTTAACCAACCGACTATCATCCATCACTTTCCACTGTCAAACCATCTCAACGTACTTTCAATTTATTCTCTCCCCTTTCTTCACCCACACAACTCTCTAATACGTTCATTCCTCTTTTATCAATCTTCTAACACCTAACACGCCTTTAAGATTTGTCCATCTGCAGACGGAGAGCTACTTCGCTCGATGTATGAGTGTAAATCGTATTCCAGACCATAGTCTCACTACTATACATTAACAGGTAAAAACATACCCTCATGTAAGACCATAGCGCACTCAAGACTTAGTTTCTTTACATCCACCAACGATTTAATTGCACCAGCCATTTCCTGCATTCACAACTTTCCTACAACACTCTGCATCATCCATCATATATTCCTAAATATTTAAAAACTCAGACACTTGTTCCAGCTGCTCACCATCTAACATAACTTCACACCGAGGACTGTCCTCACTCACAACCATAACCTTACTCTTACCTACGTTTACTTTTAAACCCCTCCTTTTACACATCCTCTCAAACTCTCTTCAGATTCACCACACAAAACCAAATCATCCGCATATAATAGGTAGTGCACCCTCCCCACTCTCCATCATTCTAACACCTGCGGAATCGAGAAAAATCAAAATTTTGATAAAAAATTATTAGTTGAAAACGTCTTCTAACAATAAGAGCGGTATGATGTTTAGGAATATTATTGCTTAAGGTCGGATAAAAAAAATATCTTAGAACGAGAAAATTGGTTTCGCTCACAACCACGAAGTTCTTTAAATAACATTTTCGTTTATCATTTATTAGTAATTTACCAAGTAAACTTGGAGGTATTTATGAAGTTAAACATAAATATAAGGGATTAAATTAAAATTCAACAGAGTCAGCAATATCTTCATTCTTGTATTTATTTATATTTTATAATTACATTTAAATATTATTTACTTTGGTGGAGTAAATTTAATTTAATTTTAATAATAAAAGTTATGAATGTAAGAGTTGCAACCTTTTAAAACAAACATTTATCATTCATTCATTGATTAATTTCAAAGTTATTTTTTATGATGTTTTTAATGGACTCTTCCGTTTTTTATTCAGAACGATGAAAGCACAAATATTGAGTCCAAAGTCATTCCAATATCTGCTGAGAGAAATTACTTACAACCTTTATCCGTCTCTCAGCATCCTTAGGCTACGATTACAGTGGATGAGTATTGACCAATTTCATTTTATTTTATATTAACTTATCTCTTGCGAAGTTACAAATTTTTAAAGGAGAAAACCTTTGATAGACATCCACGGATCTCGTCTCAACAGATGTCATTCAAACTAGTGATTTTTCTTCACAAATTTATATAGTAATGAAAATTTAATATTTTTTCAGATTCCAGTGAATGTAATAAAACATCCGAAACTGAATTGAAAAAAAATCGATAGAATGCAAGTTCGTCTAAACACGCACCCACTGCAACAGTTGCCCTGGTATCTTTTTTCTAATAATATCAATTTTCTTCTTATTAATCTCCAACTTCAGGAACTTTGCGGATTCTTCTAATTTCTAGATGTTCAAGGTTTCTTTTAGCCATAATTTTTTCGACCTCTCCTACTATTTTCCATTATCTTTGATTGTTCTTTAGTTCCTTAAGTACATCTGCTTCGCCCTTTTCGTTCTTCATGTTCTTGCTTGCTACATATTTCCATGCTTACTAAGCATGTGTCTTTTTAAGTTTCCTTTCTGATTACACTCATAGCCACACTCAAAACATTTAAATAATTTTATATTTTGATGCGTAAGCATGTGTATTTTTAAATTTCTTTTCTCATTACACTCGTAGTCACACTCGGAACACTTAAATAATTTTATATTTTGATGCGTAAGCATGTGTAATCTTAAGCTTCCTTTCCGATTACACTCATAGCCACACTCAGAACATTTAAATAATTTTATATTTTGATGCGTAAGCATGTGACTAAGTAAGTGTTCTTTCCGATTACACTTCATAGTCACACTCAGAACATTTAAATAATTTTATATTTTGATGCGTAAGCATGTGTCTTTTTAAGCTTCCTTTCTGATTACACTCATAGCCACACTCAGAACATTTAAATAATTTTATATTTTGATGCGTAAGCATGTGTAATCTTAAGCTTCCTTTCTGATTGCACTCATAACTACACTCAGAACATTTAAATAATTTTAAATTTTGATGCGCAAGTATGTGTGTTTTTAAGCTTCCTTTCTGATTACACTCATAGTCACACTCAGAACATTTAAATAATTTAATATTTTGATGCGTAAGCATGTGTCTTTTTAAGTTCTCTTTCCGCTTACACTCATAGCCACACTCAGAACATTTAATTACTTTTATATTTTGATGCGTAAGCATGTGTCTTTTTAAGTTTCCTTTCTGATTACACTCATAGCTACACTCAGAACATTTAAATAATTTACTATTACTGTGAGTTAGCAGATGAGAAACTAAGCTTGATTTGTGATTGCTTTCATAATTACAATTTGCACATTTAAACTTTCTTTTATGCAAATTCAAATGACTTTTCAACTCTTCATTACTTTTAAAATTTAAATTACAATATTTTACCAGAGGTTTTCACAATTCTTTTTGTTAATCCTTTTTTCACACATTTTTGACGTTTGAGGTAATCCTTTGAAAGTCCTTTTCACTTTGGAACCTTTTTCTTCTTGACCTGCGACGATAATGGGGGTCTGTTCGGACAAAAATTAAAATAAAATTAATGAATGTTAAAGAAAATTCGAGTAATCTCACACAAAACTTTTTTTTTTTTTTTATAAGTTTGCATAAAAAATTTCAGATGAATATCAAAATTATTCTCAACATTTATTCATAAAATTTATGATCAGATTCAACTAAAAAAATTTCATAGAAAAATTACAAAAAACACAACACACTATATTATATATAATATATTATATATATATATATATATATTATATATATATATAATATATATATATATATATATATATATATATATATATAATATATATATATAATATATAATATATAATATATATAATATATATATATATATTATAATATCTATTCCCGACTTCCATTTTTAACCCCTCAATATAAACAGAAATTATATGAAAAATATATATATATATTATTACTTATAATATAGATATAATATATATTATATATATATATATATATATATATATATATATGTATATATATATATATCTCATCTTGCAGAGTTAATAAAACAAATATTCCTCGTAATTGACTTGTTGTAGTAAATAATACGGTGCTTGCGTCGCTATGAAATGTATAAGAAGTCTGCAACGCATAGTATCGAGGGAGTCCTTTCTTGAGTGTTGTGAGAGTAGGTTGTGTTTCGTTCAGGCTCTAGCGGAGTGTGGGGATATTGTAACTCCGAGCCTATGTTTGTGTTTTATGAAATACTAAGAAGTGTTTTTTTGTTATTTATCCATGCAGCCAAATCTATATTTATGCTTTGTGAATTATTAGCATAATATCTCTTTGTCTATTTTATGTCTAGAAGAGACATTCATTTTATTCTCGATTTCTACAAGTTAGATTGTCAAGTCTTGCATCTTATTCTTATATATCCGTTTGATTCTTGTTTTGAAAATAACGCAAGTGAAGATTCTCCATAATCTAATTCTTTTATTACTGAAGTATAGTAATATCTCATCCGGCTGTCATTTCAGGTAAAACGCAACCAACCTTACTCAAATCTCTCCCACTCAAATCTTGTTAATATTTTATGACTCATATATTTTATTCAATGAACTATTTTGTACAAATATATCTCTCAAGCATATTGCATCTTAGTTAAGAATTATTGTAATTTTAAGAAGACATTTTCAAGATATTTATGTAAAATAAAAAGAAGGAATATCAAATTATATTTTAAGTATCATTTATTGAAAAGGCATATATGACGTATTAGATCATTAAAACTCATTTAACCGAAGTCCACTATTATTCTCCTAAGTCTTTGAAGCATCTTTTCATTTCGTCCGAGCGTAGATATTCTTGTTCTAGCGTAAGTCCACAGGTTGAAAGCCAAAAAGAATCTATCTTCTGGAGTCCGATAATTTCCATGTAGGTTTCACACGAGTCTGAAAAAGAAAAGAGACCTGTAATATAAAAAGAGTTATAGAAACAGGGAAAGAAGAATTGGCTGTTACCGTGTCAGAACTTTGGCTGTTCCTGTGACAGAAACTTGTCTTTTATTCATTATTTTTTACGCTAAGATATCTACTGAAGATTATTTATTTCTCAATCAAAAGATTGATGGCGACCGTAAGAAGTGGTTTTTATACGTAGATGCCTATTTTACTTCAAGATTTTCCTTCAAGATTTTCTTCTAGAAGATTCGTCATTCTCTATTAGAAGTATTCATCACGACATCCATTTCGCCTTCATGAAAAATGAGGATATCCATTGTTGAAACATTAGAGGATTAAAAAAAAAAAAAAAAATAGTTGGTATCAAAAATTAAGGTATACTGTGAAATAGAGGTCTGTGAAAATATCCATTTTTGTTTTTGTATTAATCAATAATTTATTATAGATAAAAACATTCTTTCTTTATTATAATAATAGTCATTATTTTATTAAAGAAAATCATTTTTTTTATGTAAATGCGCAGTTATATGTCTATAAGTCATCTTCGCTGTGATTGGTTCCCGCACGTCTATTGTTGATGACGTCATCTGTTTATAGTAGCCTCGCGCATAAAAATATATTTGTCTTTCATTTAAGCACACAGCTGTTTAATATATTTTTCTAAATAATCATTTTCTGTTCCAAACATTGTTGGAAACATCTTTTATATATATAGCAAGTATATATAATATATTTTGTAAAAGAATTTGCTATTTTTTTTTTTTGCATTTGATAAATATTTCATATAATATTTGCTCAACTCATTTAGAATAATAAAAGAGCCCATTTTGAGGCTAGCGATTTCTCCTCATCGACTGACCGAAGTCTGGTTATTACTGGTTTCACTACCGCTATTAAGAGAATTTTCATAACGGTAAACTTCATATTTGAGAAAAACAATTGTTGTTGTTATTTTTTTTTTTTCTCTTCTTAATATATTGTAATCATTTACGATATCATAGTATAGTATATAAATTTGCTATATCATATAATTATTTATAATAAATAATATTCATTCTATATATATATATATATATATATATATATATATATATATATATATATATATTATATATATATTATATGATATATATATATATATATATATATATATCATATATATATATATATTATATATATTATATATATCATTATGAATTGCTGGTAGGTTTAAGATGATGCATTTCAATGAAGCTCTGGGAATTCTGCGTGTGGAGTAAATGTTTAGGCTTCACGAATGTGTGAAATTTATTTTTCGGGGAAATATTGTCTTGACGAGAACCACTTGGGGAAAATCTTTTGTGGCAATTATATATTGCAGTCATATTCTTTCTCTTCTTTTCCTCTCTTACTGAATGAGAGAAAAGTTATTTTTTTTATTTTGTCCGTGAAAATTTGGGGTTACATAACTCAAAGAAATCTCCCACCTCGTTGAAGGATTGTATGCGGTTGAAGTGTGCTATCTGCGAGAGTGAATCGTATCAGCGCTATAAAAAATAGCTTTCTTCCCCAATTCCAAAGGGAAGGTAGATAATATATTATTAGTATCTATATATCATTATATATATATATATATTAATATATATATAATATATATTATATATCTACTATGTATCTATATATAATTATATATATATATATATATATATATATATATATAATTTCTTTTTGTGTTAATTTTTTTTATTTGTGTCCTATAAATAGTTTGTGGAGAAAAGAAAACTTTTTGAAATTCTTCGATCGGGACGTCGTTCGTTATTGTCAAAGCATTCAGTAGGCTCAAGAAAACTCGCAAGGAGGATTCTGCCCGCCCAAATAGGTGCCGGGTCAGACAGGGACTGGTTATTTATATTATATTATTATTTCTTCCATTATTATTATTATTTTTTTTTGAATGATTTCTCTTTTGATATTTTCTTTTATATACATATGGGATGTCACATATAGTATATCGAAATAGTCAGCAGGAAGAGTGCAGTTTGTAAGTTTTGTTTTTCATATTCGTCTGTATATGTTTCTTGTGTGTTGTCCATTTCCATTTCTTTCTTAATATTTTTCATTCATGTCCACTGACGACATTTCCAATCTTGACAACATCTCTGATAATCCTAACGCTGATAATATTGTAATTGATGTAAAAAATTCTGCTGACGAAAACGTAGCTCAAAATATTTCTTCGGCTGATTCTTCCATTAATTCTGAGACCATGCAACGTCCGGTTCTTAACATTGACAGGTTGTCACACTCTCGTCCGAATATTCCTCTGCTGATTGGGTTTGTTAATAATAATTGGTGTGGACCTCAATTATCAGATTGGTTCAATTCTGTTGACGCTTACTTCGCAGATGAAGGAATTACAAGCGATATAGAAAAATTGAGGGCCTACATAAGGTTTGTCTCTCAGAAAGAAGGGAATGTTGCTTATTTGGTGCAAAGTACGCCAGAATTAAAGGGGGCTGTTTCCTGGGAAGTTTAAAAATGATCTATCATTAGTTCTCAATCCGCTCGTTTCTAATCCACGTTAGAAAGTCAGTGATTTTGTGGTAAACCAATGGTCAATTAATCTTCATTACCCGAGGTCCTAACGGAGCTCAGATCATACAGTCATGTCATCTCGATTCTGCTGAGTTATGCATTAATATAGAAGTTAGATGACGAACGGCGCGTCTCCTCTTATTTTCTAATTTATATTCGAATGTCAAGCCTCAATTCCAAAGATTAATACCACGAAGAATCAGCATAGATAATCAATACCTCACAGGTTTCAGACGTATTTTACTTAAGACAAGTTGTTTTTAAAACAATGGTAAGGTAGTTTTTCTTCACCAGTAACATCGATTCTGTTCAATCTAGCCCGGTGTATGCTACGCAAACAGAGAAAATCTCTTCTCCTCCCTCCACCCATCAGTCTTATAATGTCAAAAGTATGGCAAGTTTTTATCGTGATCGTTCTTCTAATGTGAATAATTCTGTTGCTAGGAGTCCTAATGTAAGGAAACCGTTGTTCTGCCTTCGATGTGAAAATAATGGTCACGGCACTGCCGCCTGTATCTTTCGCCCTTTCTGTAGTCTGTGTTTCAAAAGTCATTCCAGGGGTTCGGAAGCTAAATGTAGGGGCACAGTTTGGCAACCTCTTTCAGAGGAAGGTTTACGTCGTTATAGGGTTATAAATCATTCAAATCATTCCAATTATTCCAAAAATAGTAATAATTATTCTCAAAAACACTCCAGTGTTAATCATAGCCAAGCAAGTTTTGGTAAAAATCCGACTGTTCAAGGAGGGTCAAACTCACGTTTTGACAATGCTCAAAATTATTCCAGAAGTCATTATAATGGGAATCAGGGTCAAAATATGACAAATTCATACTCCAAGGGTGCCAATAATGTTAATAAGGCGAAATACGCGATTTAATTACGGTGAAACCGAGGTACGAAAACACGGAAATAGAATAGTGAGAAATGAATCTCCGCACTCGTATCGTTTTTCAGAAGTGAATCCTGAAGTCCAGGTAAGTCTTTTGGATCCGAATTATGATCCTGATGCAAGTTTTTATAATAAATATGAGAAAAATACCTCATTTGGTAATGAATTTACCCAATTTAATCCGCATCAGCCGTCCGATTTCTCCCGGAACCGCTGGGCAAATTTTCGCAATTCGCATCATTCCTCTCGTAATTCTGTTCATTCTTCTTCGTCTAGGAGTCATTTTTTTTGAATGGGACCACGCATTCTCAGTCTCGCAATGTGGTGATGTCCAATTTAGAGGCTAATATTGTAAATATAGTTAATTCAAATCCGTGTTCCACTGATGTAAATAGTGTGGAAGACAATCCTCTTATAGGGAAAAGTTTTTATGTTAAGATCGATTTGACGGTCGAATATGAGTTTATATATGGGATAACTTCGTACATAGATCTGGGGTCAGGAGTCTCGCTTCTTAGATGGAAGGTATTCGAGAGTTTAAAAAGGTTATATCCTCTCAAACTCGAAGAAAACAACATAGTCTTGAAATCTATTTCTGGTAACGTCATCCAAAATTTGGGACGTGTCAAACTCCAAATGTTATTAAACAATCGTCTGTTTAATGTCCATGCAATTGTTGTTGGAGATCAATGTTCTTTTAGCGGGAATATGCTTCTTGGTACGGATATTTTAGGTTCTTTACCGGTAGTTTTCGATTTTAAAAATGAGTGTTATATATGAATGAACACAATCCGGGTGCCACAAATTCCTCTGTTTGTATATGTCCAGTTGATATACGATCCAAACTAGTACGATGCTCGCATTACGATAAATAGCATCCGACTTTTTGAAGAATCAAAATGTTAATTTGTTTCGTTTTCACGTCCAATTAAGTCCAATCTGTAATTTGAAGATGAGTCTTTTGTTCATGAATTATCTATTTATAACGATCAATGTTATGAATTGTCTTTGCCGAACACAGTTAAGTTCGAAGCCTATTCTAGCGCCATTCTCTCCGTTAATATTCGTTCTCAGGCCGGAACTTCGCCGCCTAATGATATTCCTCTCGTAAGTGAGAAAAATTCCATGTCAAATGTTCTTTTTGCAAATGTTCTTAGTACAGTAATAGATGGTACTATGTTAATAAAATGTTAAATTTCCAGTCCGTCCGCTATCCACAATTGATAGAATACAGTGGTTTCGTATGCAAATACTCTTTTCTCTTCGCAGTTCCTAAATTGCTGCTTAAATAAATACACATCAGAATCGGTCGAGGGTCTTCCGTATGATCAATTCGTTTTCTGATGTTTTACAAAAGAAATTTGCTTCTAATCGAAGAAAGAATCTGATTTACTGGTGTTGCAAGATAGTGCTCAGTTGGAGCACGAATCTTAGATTCTCTTTTAGCACATAAGATGTTATTGCTTTAGGGATGCATAAAGTGAATGTAGTCCATTAGGAGATTCAAAAATGAGAGATTGTGCCCGACTCAAAAATATTTCTATACTCCCAAATCACCAACTCCGCACAAATTTCAGGTCGATATATAAAGCTGGATTGACAAGGTGTTCATCCAAGGTTCCAATCGAGAATTCTGATTCACATCTTTCGAATCCTTCTTTATCGTTCTTCCTGGTACATAGTGAATTAAAACCAAAAATAATTTTGGATTTTAGAAAGTTAAATAAAAGTATTGTTCCTCTTCAATCTCCGATTCATAATGTGCAAGAAACGATTTCCAAGTTAGGTAATGCACATAATTTTTCAGATTTTCCCGTTTCGTCAAATCCTTATGGCATAAAAGTTGCTGATGAAAGCAAGCCTTATTTATCTTTTTCCTCTCACAGAGGACATTATCATTATAAGATGGTACCTGAAGGTGTGAGAAATTCGTCCAATGTGTTTTGTAAAGTCATGGAACTCGCTCTCTCTCATTTATTAGGGATTCATGCATTAATTTATCTCGATGACATAATTGTGTATTCGAAAGATATAGAATCTCATTATCAGAGTCTCAGTTTAGTTTTTGGTCTCGTTTTCCCACCTCTCTCGCTCCAATGTATTCAATTTCCAGTATCGATTATTCTTGTCTCACAAAGAAGTTTTTCAATCTCACATCCGATGTAATAAAAACGGAGCAAAGAAAGTGTCAAGACTTTCTCCAATCATTGATTCAATTAATACAAATGGTCAAAGTATTAATTTTCCTCATGTTTCTTCAGCTTGCCGTTCTTTGCTAGTGCTGGCATCATCGGCATTGGCGGTGACGTTACCCTTGCTTTCCTAATTTCTCCTTGTTCTAAAATCGCCAATCTTGATATTCCAGTTAGGAGCGGGTCATTAAGTCACGTGAGGAACAAAAGCGTAATCCGAGAACGGTACATCTTTGCCAAAGTGTCAAGTAGTTTATGATTTTGTAAAGAAGTTCATCATGCTCTAGGGTTTAAAAAGGTAAATATATCCTAAGCAGCGCCATTTTTCAAGTACCCGTTCCATAATCAATCCTTTCTGTAGGGTTCATATGACATTATCGGTCCTTGTACCTCGCATGTAAAGCCGTCAGGGCTAAACTTATATTCTTGTTTTTGAAGATCTTTGAACTCGTTATGTTGAGTTATGTGCTATCCCGTCTCGTAGTGGCATTCATATTGCTAATGCTTTGCTTCATAGGGTCATTGTGAGACACACAACACCAAATGTGCTACTCAGTGATCGGGGGGGGTGAATTTGTCTCGTCGTTCTTTAAACAGTTATGCAAGCTTTGGAAGATCAAGAAGGTGGAGATAACCGTTCGTTCACCAATTAGCAATTCTCTGATAGAGCGTGCAAACTTGCAAATTGAGAATTATCTACGTCATTACGTGAATAAAAAGGGTAATGATTGGTCTAATTTTCTTCCTTTTGCTCAATTGTGCATTAATTCTTCTTATAATGAAACCATAGGGGACTCGCCCCATTTCATTTTGTTTGGGTACTCAAAAAGATTACCTTACGATGTAGAGAACTACGTCACTCCGTTTTCAAATCCAGATAAAAATTATTGTCCAACTCATGAAGAATTAAAAGATATAGTTATTAGAACTAATTTAATTCGTGAGATAGCTAAAGAAAATTTAGAAGTAGAAACAAGAAAGTTTGTAGAAAGGCAGCATAAGAAAGCTGAAGATAGAAAGATTTCAATCGTAGTAGGGTGTTTTATACTTGATGTTAAACTCCGGGTGTGTTGTAAAAAAGCTGTTCCCGTTGAGAGGGACCTTTTAGGTTTTGGTGATCTAGGGAGAACAGATTTATCCTTCAAATGTCAAAACATTCGTGAAATCGCAGTCCGATTAGCGATAATTTCCGAAATCGTACCAGAGCGATTTTGAGATCAAAATTCATGAATCAAATTCTCAAATCTCTCATCCATTAAAGATAGTAATCCGAAACAAGTACAATTCAATGTCGAGAAAAATTGTAAATGATCAATCTGACAGTGTAAATTGATGTGTTGATGGTCGGAACTTGTCAACGATGCAGTAATAGAAATTCGTCAAGGAAGAAATGCCGTTGTTTCAGCATTGCATGCGCGGTTGCTGGTTGTGATGGTCAGCTATTTCATGATCCGATAAGGTCATTTTCTAATTCTAATTCTCACCAAGGTGTTCATGATAGTTCGCAGGAATGTTCATTTTTGTCAGATAGTGTTCCAAAATCTTCGTTTTCTGGTTTTGAAAATCAAAATGAAAGTGTAAATAATTCAAGTTTTTATAAGTCTAGTTCGTATTCAGATGATTCTGATGGTAATTTCGTTCCATACCAAGGCTATCAGGGACCTCGTATCCAAAGTCCTAGATGGTTAGTTCGAGGATAAAGGTGTGCAATATCATAGTAGCATCCGATTTCGTCAAGAGATCAAAGTCAAGCTTCTCTTGTTCTCATTTTCCTACAAATTCTCGTTCTCAGAATAGTTATCAGGTTTTCTTCTGTCAATGCAACTGGCATTGTCATGTTGACTGTTTTGATAGAACAATGTCGATATCGTATGTGTGTATATTTGAAGGTATTAATTGTTAATAATCATTCTTAAAACGATGTCTTATTTCCTGTACCTGAATTGCTGAGAAGATAACGAACGAAGATCTTGAGAAGAATGAAGAAGTTTTGTTTTCTTATTTATTATTGTATTATAGATTTTATGTTCATGAGTAATTACGAAGTAGTTTGTTTTGTGTAAAATGTCTATTCTAGAAATGTAAGTAAAATTTACGAATGTAAATAATGTTCCGAGGGGGAAGCTTTTCTTTCCCGACTATATATATTTATATATAGAATATATATATATATATATAATATGATATAATATATATATATTATATATATATATTTTATATATTAATATTTTATATATTATTTTTATATATATCTATACTATATACTACTCTTCCAAGAAAATTCCTTTTTGCAGAGTTAATAAAACAAATATTCCTCGTAATTGACTTGTTGTAGTAAATAATACGATGCTTGCGTCGCTATGAAATGTATAAGAAGTCTGCAACGCATAGTATCGAGGGAGTCCTTTCTTGAGTGTTGTGAGAGTAGGTTGTGTTTCGTTCAGGCTCTAGCGGAGTGGGGATATTGTAACTCCGAGCCTATGTTTGTGTTTTATGAAATACTAAGAAGTGTTTTTGTTATTTATCCATGCAGCCAAATCTATATTTATGCTTTGTGAATTATTAGCATAAATATCTCTTTGTCTATTTTATGTCTAGAAGAGACATACATTTATTCTCGATTTCTACAAGTTAGATTGTCAAGTCTTGCATCTTATTCTTATATATCCGTTTGATTCTTGTTTGAAAATAACGCAAGTGAAGATTCTCCATAATCTAATTCTTTTATTACTGAAGTATAGTAACATCTCATCCGGCTGTCATTTCAGGTAAAACGCAACCAACCTTACTCAATCTCTCCCACTCAAATCTTGTTAATATTTTATGACTCATATATTTTATTCAATGAACTATTTTGTACAAATATATCTCTCAAGCATATTGCATCTTAGTTAAGAATTATTGTAAGTTTAAGAAGACATTTTCAAGATATTATTTTACAAATAAAAAAGAGGAATATCAAATTATATTTTAAGTATCATTTATTGAAAGGCATATATGACGTATTAGATCATTAAAACTCATTTAACCGAAGTCCACTATTATTCTCCTAAGTCTTTGAAGCATCTTTTTCATTTCGTCCGAGCGTAGATATTCTTGTTCTAGCGTAAGTCACAGGTTGAAAGCGCAAAAAGAATCTACTTGCTGGAGTCCGTTAATTCCATGTAAGGTTTTCAACACGATCTGAAGAAAAGAGACCTGTAATATAAAAAGAGTTATATAATACAGAATATAATAATATATAATATATAATAATTATAATATAATTATATATAAATATATAATATATATAATAAATATATATATATATATATATATAATATATATATATATATATATATTATTATATAATATATATATATATATATATATATATATATATATAAATAATATTATATATATATTATATATTATATATATATATATTATTATATATATATATATATATATATATAATATTATATATAATATATATATATATATATATATATATAATATATTATATATATATATATATATACAAAAAAAAATGCCTCTTCTGCCGGATCTACCTGGCCATCACTCTTGTTCTGTGATGGCGAATCTGAAGAGAGTTTGAGAGGATTGGTAGAGAGAGTTTGGTCAGGGTGTGTAAACGGAGGGGCTTGAAAGTAAACGTGGATAAAGAGAGTAAGGTTATGGTTTGAGTGAGGACACTCCTCAGTGTGAAGTTATGTAGATGGTGAGCAGCTAGAACAAGTTTTTCTGATTTTAAATATTTAGGGTATATGTTGATGAAAAGGGAACGGACGATGCAGATGTGTAGAAAGTTGTGAGATGGGAAGGTGGCTGGTGCAATTTAATCGTTGGTGAATGCAAAGGGAACTAAGTGCTTGAGTGTGGCTAGGGTCTTCATAGGGTATGTTGTTATCCTGTGTTATTGTATGGTAGTGGAGACTATGTCTGGAATAAGAAGTATAGATCTAAAGTTCAATGTGTTCAGATTGGACAATCTTATGGGGTTGTGGCTAGGTGTGAGAAGAATTGATAAAGAGAGGAATGAACGTATTAGAGAGTGGTGTGGGTGTGAAAGAAAGGGGTAAATGAGAAGAATACATGAAGTATGTTGAGATGGATTGTGTCCCATGTAGAAAGGATGATGACAAGTCGGTTGGTTTAGCGAGTATAGTGGGAGAGTGTGTTGGGGACCGACGGCTGGGAGACCGAGAGAAAGTGGATTTGATCGTGAAATCGAATGTTGAAGGAGCGAAATGTAGTTTGGCGAGGCGAGAGTAAGGGGCATGATAGTGAGAGAATGCGGGGTTTTGTATGGGGGCATTGTTGTGGCCCACCTGGCCAGGGGATGAACCCTTACATTCGACGATTTACCATAGTGAGGGTCCGCGCGCTGTCCCATGATGCTCTAGGGTGGATTTTCTGTCTGTCACGAGCTCTCACTAATTAATGGTAGCAGTAGGGGGCGGTAAGGCTGGCTTTCTTTTCGACATTTGTCATGTTCTCCTACTGCTTTTTCCTTTCCGATGCTTGTACAGCACCTTACCCCAATCTTGGGGCAAAAGAGGAAAGTGAAGAAAGAAAGAAAGAATTATTATATATATTATATATATATATACTATATATATATTAATAAATATAATATATATATATATGTATACTATATATATATATATATAGTATATATAATTTAATTATATATATATATTTAAATATATATATATAATAATAAATAATAATATATATGATAATATATATATATATATATTAATATATATATATATATAAATATTATTATATATATATATATATATATTATATAAAATATATAATATATATATATATATATTATCTATATATTATATAATATAATTGAAACAGGAAGACGACAAAAATGGAGAAAGCATTCTTTATTCATAAACTCTGGACGTTTCGGGTATTACTCGAGGATATTGTTAAATTTAAAACTCTAAAATAATTAAAATTTACAAATTAAGATTAAATGAAAAATCTATATAACAATATTAATATGTATACACTATGAGTTACATTAACAATTGGGAACAAATACATGAAATGAAAATGAAAACAAAATCACATAAATTGACATAAAAGGAGAAAAAACTTAAACAAAACGCACTGACGGAATCTGAATGCTAAATTTGGTCAGTGTTAACGAGTTACGAAATTTAATATTGGCAAATTAACAGAATATAATATATATATATATGTATATATATAATATAATTATAATATACTATATATATATATATATCATATATATATCTATATATATATATATTATATATATAGTATATATATATATATTATATATAATATATATATATTTATATATATATATATATATAATTATATATATATATATATATATATATATATATATATATATATATATATATATATATATAGATATATATGTATATATATATATATATATATATATATATATAGTTAAGTGGATGCAGGGTAACATCCGCATCGCGCTTTCCCTGCGGATGTTGCGCCGATATTTATTGTCGAGATTTATAAAGAATAAATCCAATATATGATGAATCTGGACGCAAACTTTAAATGAGAGACATGGACTCGACTCAACTATGTTAATGATGACTCTAATGATCTCACGCAAATGAGTTCATAAAGAATTTGAGTCAACTGTTATCAAGACGTTCCAACTCGCTTGGAATAGTACAATTATGAGGAAAGAATGTATGGCTCAAGAACCTCTACTTTTTACGGCAGTTCGTATTTAAGTGGAACATTTTTATAATGTGGAAAGTTTGACAATAATATCAAAATCTGGATTAAGCCATTTAAAGCCATTGAAGAAATTCCAAAAAAAAACCATTGCTTGAAGCTTCTGTTTCAATGTAATACCATTATCTAACGCTAGGAAGCATTTTGTACCGCATCTTCAAGATGAAAATAGATCAAATAGAACTGTACCATCGAATCAATCAAATCAGTAATACCTTCTGATTCTGTGGGAATTAAATGACCTTCATAACTTATGCCACTGTATTAGAGTCCATTATAAACGGCAAGTTTTTTTTTTACATCACAATTTTGAACAAGTTAATGTCATTAGTATGGCAATTGAAAAACTCAATCCAAAAAGTCCGATTAATTCGCTCACCATTAAAGGAAAAAGGAAATCTACAGAACCAACACGTAAATCATCAATAAGAGATTCGCTGGACTTGTTTTTCAGTTTTCGTACGTAGTGATGAAGAAACATAACTCATTCCACCAATATCCGTTTTACAAAATATTTCATAATAACACAAGAAAAAAGATTAGATCATTGATGATCCTATCAGTTGGCGGAAGTTAAGCAAAATGTTTCCCACGCTTGAGTAAACTTGCAAGTAAATACTTGGCCTGTCCTCCAACTAGTGTTCCCAAGTGAGAGAGTATTTAGCAATGCTGGCTAATATATGATGAAAAAAGAAACAGACTCTCAAGAGAAAAGGCAGAAAAATTGTGTTTCTCAAGCACAACCTTCCTATATTTGATTTCAATACCTAGCGCAAAAAGTATATAATCCATTGTAAATCTCTTTCCATTAAGGGCGGAGGTTTGGGAAAGAGGTTGGTGTGGTGCAATTTTGAGTTGGGTCCATCCCGCACCCTGTAATACATTAATCATAGATTGTTTTGCAAAACTCGATATATTATATATATATATTATATATATATATAAATATATATATACTAATAATTATATATATATATTATATATATATATGACTATATATCATATATTATATATATCAATATATATATATATATTAATATATATATACTATATATATATAATATATATATATATAATATTATATATATAAAATATATATATATAAATATATATAGTATATATATATTATATATATATATATAATATATATATATAATATATATATATAATATATATATATTTATATATATATATATATAAAATATATATCTATATATATATATAATATCTATCATTATATATATATACTATAGTATATATATATATATACTATATATAATATATAATATTATATATATATATATATTATATATATAGTATATATATATATATATATAATATATATATTATATATATAATTATAATATAAATATATAATAAATATACTATAATATATATATATTATATTAAATATATTATTATATATATAAATCAATATATAATATATATACTATATATAATATATATTATAGTATATATATATATCATAATATATATTAATATATTAATATATATATATTATATATATAATATATATATATTATATTTATATATATATATAATCTATCATTATATATTATTAATATATATATATATATTAATATGATATATTTCCAAATAAGGTACGTCCCTTGTACCTCCGCGGCCCTCCAACAGATTATGTGGTCTCCTTCGAGGTCTTGTCTAAGGGTTGTGCACTCTTCCAGGTCTTGCTGGCTGTGTTTCTTCTGGCGAACTCGGCCTCCTGATCCGTCGAGCAGCTTCAGCGGTTTGTATAAGTTCCTTACTTTCCTCTTAAGTATCCTCCTGAATCTTCTTTTGGTCCTCAAGAATAATTGAAGTCTTCTCTAAGGTCCTTACTATTCTTTTTCTTCTTACTATCCTTCAGTAAATCCAAAGTTGTAGGAAGGTTTCGTAGTAATGAAATAATGAATAGTTATTCTAAACCTTTTAATTCTCACTAAACTTAAGTAACACGTCAAGAGTCTTGATACGAAGAGCGGCGAACAAAGAATGAACAGGGAATGAACCAGGAATGAACCGATAATGAACAGAGAATGAACAACTGTATGTATAAAGCTCGCTCTTTTTTATACCATTTTCTCTTAAGACGATCCCCCATACTGGAACTGAAGTACTCACTACACACCATCAAAACATTATTCAAATAAAACTTACCCTCGCCGGCCGATTAACAAAAAACTCATAAATTAATTCCTAAATATTTTCCAGTCTAAAGTATTGAATTGAATGATAAAATTACTTCCATTCTTAAAAATATGATAAAAATATCTAAATTATTAAAGAAAGGCAGATCCCGCACCCAAAATTATGACTAAACAGCATTCCAAGTGGTAGAATGTAGTTAACCTTTTTCATCTTCAAATTCATTCTGTGATACAGTATTCCTTATTAAGATGAAGATAACGATCTGGAGGATACTTCTTCCTTCATCTCAAACCCCAGATGAATTCTACGTCTTCTAATCCTGAAGCTCCTGTGTCCTAGGAATTCAATATTCTTCATTCCAAACTTACATTTCGATGATCTTACCGTGAAGCATGATTCCCTCAATCGTCTCATCAATTCTTCTATTTCCTGGAGGTGTTCTTTCCAACTCTTGGTATACACCACCACGTAACTTTCCGTATTCCGCATTCCTTTGATTTCTTTCCTCATGGCTTTTACAAGAGTCGCCCCCGAGTTCACTAATCCAAACGGCATCTTCAAGAACTCGCAATGGCCATCTTGTGTATCGAACGCCGTCTTCTCTATATCATCTTGATCCATCGGTATTTCGTAATTATTCTCTCCTCTTTCTTCAGCGAAGATGAACGGTCCTTTCCATTGCATATATAATTCGTTGCTTTCGGTCGGTAACGGTATGAGTACCTTTTCCCCCTTTTTGAACTTTCGATCCTTCGCTTTCCGATCATAATAATGTTTATGTCTGATTTGAGCTCTTTTTAGCTTCTCCTGAGCTATTTTCATTGTTTCCTTCAACTTTTCGCGCACTTCGAACGCGTACTGGTAATTATTCTTCACTTCATCTTCACGAATTTCTTCTGTCCATAACTCTTTCAAAATTTGTAGTGATCTCCTCATTGTCCTTCCATATAGTAGTTCAAATGGCGCGAATCCCGTACCTTCTTGTGGTACTTCTCTATAAGCAATTAATAATGTTCCTAGGTACTTCGGCCAATAAAAATAATTCAACAGTTTTCCCCGCGTCTTATTTATACCAAGATGTCCTCCCAGCGTAGATTCGTGCGCGACTCTCATTAACTCGGTTCTGAGCCGTTTCGGGACCACTAATCTTTTTATTATTTCCCGGTTGTTTTTCTCCATTCTATATAATAATCCCCGATATATATCGTATTCACCAGTACAACCATCACGTGTCTTCTGACCTTGTTCCATATACCGATTTAACGATACGTCTTCCGTTCTATCATTTCGAAGAGCTCTTGATCGTCGAATATGGGTCCACTTCGAAGCTTTATGACGGAGGACCATCTTCTCCTTTAAACAACATCTTTTCTCTTCCGATAAAACGTTCTCTCCATCACATGATTCATCATCTTTATTTTTCACATCTTTCCCAATCGTCAATTCTTTTGACATATCATATTTTAAGGCAGAAATCTGCAAAGTGTAATCTTCATCCAATGAACGTAGTGTCTGCATTTCATTTTCTAAATTATCCGAACAATTCTCGTTCATCTCAGACTTCTTTCGCGCATTCTTAAAGTCTACTTCTTCAATGACATCTTTTCCTCTACTGCCATGGTTACGACCGCGTTCTCTCATTCTTCTGTGAACTCTAAGATTTCTGTCATCTACATTAGAGGTAACTCTATCGAACTCCGACCCTTTCTCTTGCAATTTCTTTTTACAACACTTTCCGTCGGTTGTCTTAACATCACGCCACACGTGGGCAGAATCTCCTGTAACTAAGGGAGTTGCAAAGTGCTGGGTCTTTTCATTAAATTTCGAACTCAAATCAGATTCGTTCCATAACGCGCGCTTTTTATCATCGTGGTTGTATTTATAACTCTTCGAAAAG
>JABUQX010089791.1:30000-32500 GCA_015478945.1 Trachelipus rathkii
CTATGAGTTTTAAAAAATTTTCCATTCTGCACAATGCTCTACGAAGAGGAAAATAATTGAATCGTTATATATATACAATACTGAACCTACAATTAATATCCATAAGACTTCTTTGGCAGTCCTGATTGCCTGTAACTCTTTCTTCTCTTCCTTTTTTTTCTTTATTTATTTTCTTTTTATTTATTTCTCTTTTCCTAAATACACACACCTTATCTTCCTGATTTTGAACTGTTGTAATAATTACACAATATGTTTTGTTGATATTTTTTTAATTTTTATCATTAAATTTAATTTAATTTAATTTAGTTCATCAACTCGTATATTTTTATTTTTTCATTTTATTTAATAAACGCTACTGAAGTGAAGATGTATTGTAATAATACGAAACGTATATATATATGAATTAATTTTATTTTCTTTAGTTTTATGAGATACGTTCCTAGGAAACCTCCATTATATATATATATATAAATATATCTAATAATATATAATATATATAATTATATATATATATATATATATATATATATTATATAAATTTATGATTTTTACGATCTTCTCATAAATTAAAACAGAGTTAAAAGGAATTGTAGAAATTATAAGGGATATCTTTTATTGAGTGTTGAGGAGGTATACCTGCTGGTATTTTGGTTGAAGAAGTGCGTCGAGTGACTGAGGGCTGGTTGGTGAAGAAACATAGGTGCGTTTAGGCGTGTAGAGGATTGTGTGGATCAAAATCTTTACATTGAAAAAATGATTGAGAAATGAGGGAGAAGAAGAATAAATTATATTTAGGTTTATGGATTTACAACAGGCGTATGATAAGTTAATAGGGAAGCTTTATGGCAGGTATTAGTGATATATGGTGTTGGTGGTAGCTTTCTGAATGAATCAAAAGTATGTATGACCGATAGTTGAAGCTGTGTAAGAATAAATGGTGTCAATGGTGATTGGTTTAGGATTAATAGCGGAGTGAAACAGGGTTGTGTTATGTCTCCTTGGTTATTCAATGTGTATATGGATGGGTATGAAAGATTCGAGGTGGTGGCAGGACATGGTGTTGAATGATGGGAATGGAGGGAGTGGAGGGTGCCCTATCTATTGTATGCGGATGATTTTTGGTTTTGTGTGGCGAATTGGAAGAGAGTTTGGAGGATTGGTAGAGAGCATTTGGCAGGGTAAGTTAAAAGAGGTTGAAAGTAAACGTAATAAGAGTAAGAGGTTATGTTGTGAGTGAGGACAGTCCTCAGTGTGAAGTTTATGTTAGATGGTGAGCAGCTGGGGCAAGTGTCTGAGTTTAAATAGTTTAAGGTATGTGTTGGATGAGAAGGGAACGGATGACATGCAGAGTGTAGTAGGAAAGTTGTGAATGGCAAGGAGAAAGTTGTCTGGTGCAATTAAATCGTTGGTGATGTAAAGGGACTACAGTCTTGGAGTGCCGCTAGAGTCTTACAATGAGGGTATGTGTTACTTGTGGTTATTCGTAATGGTAGTGAGACTATGGTCTGGAATTAAGAAGTAATAGATCTAAAGTTCAATGTTTCAGATGGACAATCTAGGGGCAGTGCTAGGTGTGAAAAGAATAATAAGTGAGGAATGAACGTATTAGAGAGTTGTGGTGGGTGTGAAAAGGGTAAATGAGAGAAGAAATGAAAGTATGTTGAGATTGTTTGGTCATGCGGAAAGGATGAATGATAGCCGGTGGTTAAGCGTGTATATGGAGAATGGTGTTTGGAAAACCGACGCTGGGAGACCGAAGAGGAAGTGGATTGAGTCGGTGAAAGAATGACTGTCTGAAGGAGGAAATGTGAGTTTTGCAGAAGCGAGAATAAAGGTGATGAAGAGAGAATGGCGGGGTTTGTATGGGGGTGGTTGTGGCCCACTGGGCCAGGGGATGAACCTTACATTGACGATTTACCAAAGTGAGGGTCCGTCGCGGTCCCATGAAGCTCTAAGGGTGGATTTTCTGTCTGCGACGAGCTCTCACATATATGGTAAAGAGGTGCGGTACGGCGGGGCTTTCTTTCGAGGACGTTTGTCATGTTCTCTAACTGCTTTTTCTTTCCGATGCATGACACAGCACCTTACCCCAATCTTGGGGCAAAGAGAGGAATGTGAAAGAAAGAAGAAAGAAAGAAGAAAGATATATATATATATTATAGTATTACTATATATATATATATAATATATAATATATTATATTATATATATATATATATATATATATTTATATAATACTATATTTATATATTATATATATACTATATATTCTATATATATTATAATATATATTAATATATATATATAGTGAGTATATATATATTATATATATATATTATATATATATATCTATATATAAATATAATAATTATATATTTATCTATTTATATAAATATATATATATATATATACTATAATATATATATATATTAGATATAAGATATATATATTACTATATATATCTTTCTTTCTTTCTTTTTCTTCTTACCTTCTCTTTGCC
>JABUQX010089791.1:35000-49598 GCA_015478945.1 Trachelipus rathkii
TATGTGGCTTGCGCTTAAATTCATCACGTTTATTGAAAATAAAATAGTTTACTTAAATAGTTCACCCTATATCTCTTCAAAACTTTTGCATTCTTCAAAATGCTTCTTACAGATGAAGAACTTAAAATTTGGAATCTTTTATATAAAAACACTTAAACCTACATCTTAAATCATAAGACTTCCTTTGGCACTCCTGATTGCCTGAACCAATTGCCTCTTTTCTCTCTCTCTTTTCCTTTTTTTTCTGTTATTTATTTTATTTTTATTCTCTTTTATCCTAATTATAGTACACAAACTTACTTCTGATTTTGAACTTTTTATACTTAACACAATATTTTTTGGAGGTTTGTTTTCACGATGGAAATAAAAAGCATAACATTGAAGCTTATGGTGAAAGTTTATTATTGAGTCGAAAGAACAATGTACTGGCATTTTACTTTTTAAAGATTATCTCATTTAAATGTTGGACGCGACTACGGTTTAAATGGTCCATCCTGAAGGTTCAATCGTGGACGGCGCGTTTGAGCATAGCGACCGGTATGTCGCGAATAACGTGAGCAATGTTGGCTTCTAAAGCGTCGATAGGAGGCTGGCTGAAGACCAGTGACTCACGTAACTCCAAGAGAAATAATATCCAATGGTGTGATATCGGACGATCTAAGAGGCCAATTCACAGGTCCAAAAGGTGAAATCAATGGCTCACCAAAATGATTTCTCAATAGGTCCTTGTTTTCGCGCTTATGGCAATACCGTCTTGTTGAAACCAAAGCTCACGGAGGCCACGGCCTTCAAAAAGACGGCGCCTACTTGTCATATAGAGCGAGAAACAATGGAAATATTGAGAAATCATTTTGATGAGCATTGATTTCACGTTTCGGACCTGTAAATTGGTCTCCTAGATCGTGCGATAGTCACGCCCATGGATAATTTTCTTTAGGGTTTTAAACATGAGTCACTGGTCTCAGGGATAACCAGCTCAATCGACGCTTTAAAAGCCAACATTGCTCGCGTTTTATTCGCGACATACAGGTCGCTATGCTCGAACGCGTCGCCACGATTAGACTCTCAGGATGGACCATTTAAACAGTAGTCGCGGCCAACATTTAAATGAGATAATCTTTAATAAAGTAAATGCATAATATTGTTCTTTTGACAGTCATAATAACTTTTCACCAGTACAGCTTTTCATGCTATGCGTATTATTTCCTTCGGTAAAAACAACTCCAATGGAATCACCCTAATAATATACTATATATATTATATACTACTATTAATATATATATCTAATTATATATATATATTATATATATATTAATATATAATTATATATATATTATTATATATCTAATATTATATATATATATATATATATATATACTATATATATAATATATATAATATATAGATATTCATATATATATTTATATATATATAATAATATATATATTATATATATATATAATAATTATAATATATATATATATATATATATTGTTAATATATATATATATATATAATATATATATTATTATATATATATTATATATATAATATATATAATATATTAATATAATATATATATATATATAATATATACTATACTATATTTAAGAGTTCAACGTTGGCTCAGTGGTAAGGCGAGCGTTTTGGGCTCACCTTAAGACGGATCCCTCTCAGTATGGTTTCGAGTTTCTCGTTCGGCACGTGAAACCGGACAAAAAATTGTCGTTAGTAGGAGATTTTCTGCAATATTTACGTATTGCAGTTTACGGCTAGGTGTAATCTACACTATCTCAATAACACACAACTTCACTACAACCCAAAGCCAACACTACAACAGAACAGTCCTATTCAAAACAAAATCACTCCTTCTCAATGCTGTCTCGCATTGGAAGGCGCGTACTAGGATACGAACCTACGCCTTACGGTGGCAAGCATTCCGACCACGTCGCGCTGAAGCAGGGCCTGCTATCGGGCCTAAATATTCTTGCACCTTCCACTTGGTCAGAACCCATAACAAATACTTTTCCTGACCAATTACCTCAGGATTAAGGCTATGTGCGTAATATAAATAATATAAAATAAATAATATATATAATATATATATATAATAATATATATATAATATATATAATATATCACAGATGAATTTGGAGATGAAAAAGGTTAAGCTACATTCTCACCACTTGGAATGCTTTTAGTCATATTTTTGGTGCGGATCTGCTTTTCTTAATTAATTTAGTATTTTTATCATTTTTTAAGAATGGAGTAATTTTATCATCAATTCAATACTTTTTAGACTGGAAAATTATTTAGAATAATTTTAT
This sequence comes from Trachelipus rathkii, assembly GCA_015478945.1. Classification (NCBI taxonomy): domain Eukaryota; kingdom Metazoa; phylum Arthropoda; class Malacostraca; order Isopoda; family Trachelipodidae; genus Trachelipus; species Trachelipus rathkii. The sequence goes on from JABUQX010089791.1 coordinate 37,328, forward strand.
GAGTTTTTGCAATAATATCTAATATTGTAAGTTTATTTTGAATAATTTTAAGAAAGATTGTAAAAATATTTATAATAATTTTTGGTAAGCGTCTTAAGAGAAAATGGTATAAAAGAGCGAGCTTTATACATACAGGGGTTCATTCTCTGTTCATTATCGGTTCATTCCTGGTTCATTCTTTGTTCGCCGCTCTTCGTATCAAGACTCTTGACGTGTATTACTTAAGTTTAGTGAGGATTAAAGGGTTTAGAATAACTATTCATTATTTCATTACTACGAAACCTTCCTGGTACAACTTGGATTTACTGAAGGATAGTAAGAAGAAAAAGGAATAGTAAGGACCTTAGAGAAGACTTCACTTATTCTTGAGGACCAAAAGAAGATTCAGGAGGATACTTAAGAGGAAAGTAAGGAAGCTCTTATACAACGGCTGAAGCTGCTCGACGGAATTCAGGAAGACAGAAGTTCGCCAGAAGAAACAAAGCCAGCAACGACCTGGGAAGTGTCACAACCCTAGACAACGACCTCAGAAGGAAGACCACACATCTGTTGGAGGGCCGCGGAGGTACAAGGGACGGACTTATTGTGACATAGATAAATTTGGAGATGAAAAAGGTTAAGCTACATTCTCACCACTTGGAATGCTTTTAGTCATATTTTTGGTGCGGATCTGCTTTTCTTAATTAATTTAGTATTTTTATCATTTTTTAAGAATGGAGTAATTTTATCATCAATTCAATACTTTTTAGACTGGAAAATTATTTAGAATAATTTTATGAGTTTTTGCAATAATATCTAATATTGTAAGTTTATTTTGAATAATTTTAATAGTAAGTTTATTTTGAATAATTTTAAGAAAGATTGTAAAAATATTTATAACAATATACAGGTAAGCGTCTTAAGAGAGAATGATATAAAAGAGCGAGCATTATATATATATGGGTTCATTCCTTGTTCATACTTTGTTCGCCGCTCTTCGTATCAAGACTCTTGACCTGTGTTACTTAAGTTTAGTGAGAATTAAAGGGTTTAGAATAACTATTCATTATTTCATTACTACGAAACCTTCCTGGTACAACTTTGGATTTACTGAAGGATAGTAAGAAGAAAAAGGAATAGTAAGGACCTTAGAGAAGACTTCACTTATTCTTGAGGACCAAAAGAAGATTCAGGAGGATACTTAAGAGGAAAGTAAGGAAGCTCTTATACAACGGCTGAAGCTGCTCGACGGAATTCAGGAAGACAGAAGTTCGCCAGAAGAAACAAAGCCAGCAACGACCTGGGAAGTGTCACAACCCTAGACAACGACCTCAGAAGGAAGACCACATATCTGTTGGAGGGCCGCGGAGGTACAAGGGACGTACTTATTGTGACATAATTGGATCGCCTGTCCGGGAGAGCTTCTGAAAGTAGAGAAGCGAAATTATAATTGGGGGCTTGTTCTATGATGATCAGTGATACACTGGAAATTTCAAGCGAAATTTGACTGGATACTTCTAACTAATTCACCGTCCTGACTGGAAGCATTGTATAAACTTTGAAAAACTTACTTTAAAGAATGGATTATAACTTGTTGAGTAAGTTATGTCAAGAGTATGGTCTGAAGGGTAAAGAGGCCAGGGAATTCATAGCAGAAGAAAGAGCTGCTGAGGCCGCGAGGCGAAAAGATGAGGCCGAAAGGCGAAAAGAAGAAGCCCTTGAAAAAGAAAAAGAACGAGTGGCTACTGAGAGGAGAGCTGAGAGAGAGGCTCTCGAAACTGAGAGGAGAGCTGAGAGAGAGGCTCTCGAAAAAGAGAAAGAGCGCGAATACGAGCTAAAGAGACTGGAGCTCATGAATCAAGTGAGGATAACTTATGATGCCTCGGAAAATTTTCAAGTAAGAGCCAAGGTGCCGGAGCTCTCTCTATTTACCGACGGAATGGATGAAATAGGGAACCACCTTGAGCGTTATGAACGATTAGAATACATTGAAGCCAAGTCAGATCTTGTTGACACCGCAAAGGACTTTGAAGAAGTTGCCGAAGAAAATGGTGTCGAAGTTAAACAAGAATCTGAGACTTCGAGGAAACAGGAATGGTGCGGAAGAAGCGCCGAGCGTGAGGTCAATCAAGGAGACACCCACGCGCGAGGAAATATAAAGGGAGCAAACCCACCGGACTGCACAGTCAAGGAAAAAGCTGAATCGGCAGCGTTGAAAACCGAATTAGAAAATTTAACTGGAGAGGACGAACCTCCAAAAATAGAGGATCAATGTGGAGTCGAACGGACACTGTCTCCTATTCGGTCAACAGATTACTCAGAAGGTTTTAAACCAGACATTGAAGAATTGGGAACGGAAAAAGAACCAAGAATCAATTCGACAGAAGTTGTTCTAGATTGGAACGAATCTGATTTGAGTTCGAAATTTAATGAAAAGACCCAGCACTTTGCAACTCCCTTAGTTACAGGAGATTCTGCCCAAGTGTGGCGTGATATTAAGACAACCGACGGAAAGTGTTGTGAAAAGAAATTGCAGGTGAAAGGGTCGGAGCTCGACAAAGTCGTTTCTAACGTAGATGATAGAAATCTTAGAGTTCACAGAAGAATGAGAGAACGCAGTCGTAACCATGGCGATAGAGGAAAAGATATCATTGAAGAAGTAAACTTTAAGAATGCGCGAAAGAAATTTGAGATGAACGAGAATTGTTCGGATAATTAGAAAATGAAATGCAGGCACTACGCTCATTGGACGAAGATTACGCTTTGCAGATTTCCGCCCTAAAATGCGATATATCAAAAGAACTGACGATGAGGGAAGATGTGGAGAATAAAAATGATGAATCATGTGATGGAGAGAACGTTTTATCGGAAGAGAAGAGATGTTGTTTAAAGGAGAAGATGGTCCTCCGTCATAAAGCTCCGAAGTGGACCCATATTCGACGATCAAGAGCTCTTCGAAATGATAGAACGGAAGACGTATCGTTAAATCGGTATATGGAACAAGGTCAGAAGACACGTGATGGCTGTACTGGTGAATACGATATATATCGGGGATTATTATATAGAATGGAGAAAAACAACCGGGAAATAATAAAAAGATTAGTAGTCCCGAAACGGCTCAGAACCGAGTTAATGAGAGTCGCGCACGAATCTACGCTGGGAGGACATCTTGGTATAAATAAGACGCGAGGAAAACTGTTGAATTATTTTTATTGGCCGAAGTACCTAGGACCATTATTAATTGCTTATAGAGAAGTACCACAAGAAGGTACGGGATTCGCGCCATTTGAACTACTATATGGAAGGACAATGAGGAGATCACTACAAATTTTGAAAGAGTTATGGACAGAAGAAATTCGTGAAGATGAAGTAAAGAATAATTACCAGTACGCATTCGAAGTGCGCGAAAAGTTGACGGAAACAATGAAAATAGCTCAGGAGAAGCTAAAAAGGGCTCAAATTAGACATAAACATTATTATGATCGGAAAGCGAAGGATCGAAAGTTCAAGAAGGGGGAAAAGGTACTCATACCGTTACCGACCGAAAGCAACGAATTATATATGCAATGGAAAGGACCGTTCATCTTCGCTGAAGAAAGAGGAGAGAATAATTACGAAATACCGATGGATCAAGATGATATAGAGAAGACGGCGTTCGATACACAAGATGGCCACTACGAGTTCCTGAAGATGCCGACGCTTGTAAGAGCCATGAGAAAAGTACTCAAGGGAATGCGGAATACGGAAAGTTACATTGACGACGTGATGGTGTATACCAAGAGTTGGAAAGAATACCTCCAGGAAATAGAAGAATTGATGAGACGATTGAGGGAATCATGCTTCACGGTAAGATCATCGAAATGTAAGTTTGGAATGAAGAATACTGAATTCCTAGGACACAGGAGCTTCAGGATAAGAAGACGTAGAATTCATCTGTGGTTTGAGATGAAGGAAAGAAGTATCCTCAGGATCCGTTTCTTCATCTTAATAAGGATATTATCACAGATGAATTTAGATATGAAAAGGTTAAGCTACATTCTCACCACTAGGAATGCTTTTAGTCATATTTTTGGTGAGGATCTGCTTTTCTTAATTAATTGTATTTTTACCATTGTTTATAAGAATTGAGTAATTTTATCATCAATTCAATACTTTTGACTGGAAAATTATTTCGAATATTTTATGAGTTTTGCATAATTCTATATTGTAAGTATTTTTGATATTTTAAGAACGATTGTAAAAAATTTTATAATAAGTTTTGGTAACGTCCTTAGAGAAAATGGTATAAAAAGAGCGAGCTTTATCAGTACAGGGGTTCATTCTCTGTATTATCGTTCATTCTGTTCATTCTTTGTCGCCGCTCTTCGTATAGGACTCTTGACCTGTGTCTTAAGCTTTAGTGAAATTAAAAGGTCTAGAATAAGCTATTCATTATTTCATTTCCTACGAAAGCTTCCTGGTACGAAACTTTGGATTTTACTGAGGATAGTAAGAAGAGAAAAGGAATAGTAAGGACCTTAGAGAAGACTTCACCTATTCTTGAGGACCAAAAGAAATTCAGGAGGATACTTAAGGAAGGAAAGTAAGGAAGTCTATACAAGGCGTGAAGCTGCTCGACGGATTCAGGAAACAGAAGTCTCCGCCAGAGAAACAACCAGCAACGACCCTGGAAGTGTACACAACCCTAGACAACGACCTCAGAAGGAGGACCACACATCTGTTGGAGGTCGCGGAGGTAAAGACTTACTTTGGTGACATATATATATATATATAGTATATATACTATATATATATATATATTATATTATATACTATATATATATTAATATATAATATATATTATATATTATTATTTATATTATATATATATTTAATATAATATACTATATATATAATATATATATTTATATATATAAATAATATTTATTTTATATTATATATATAATTTTATTAGTATATATATAATATATATAATATATATATATATATATATAATAATATATCATATATATATAAATATATATTATATATTTATTCATTATATAATATATATATATATAGTATATATATATATATATAATATATTATATATATATTATATAGTATATAGTATATATATAACTATATATATAGATTTATACTATATATATATAATATACTTATTTATATATATATATATATATATATATATTATTATATATATATATATATATCATATATATATATATATATCTACTATATATATATATATATATATATATTTTATATATATATATATATATATATAAATATATATTATAATATATATATCATTATATATCTATATACTATATATATATATATATTATATTTATATATCTAATATATAATATATAATTATATATATAATATATATTATATATATATATCATATATTTATATATATAATATTAATATATATATTATATATAATATAGAATCGAGTTTTAGCAACAATCTATTGATATAATTGTATTACCAGGGTGCGGGGACCCCAACTCAAATGCACCACACCACCCTCTTTCCCTCGCCTTAAATTGAAAGCGATTTTACAATGATATTATACTTTTTTGCACTAGTACTTGAAATTCAATATAGGAAGGTTGTGCTTGAGAAACATCAAATTTTTCTGCCTTTTCAGCTGAGAGTCGGTTTTCGTCTTTTCATCTATATTTAGCAGCATTGCCTAAATACTGCTCTCACTGGAACACTAGTTTGAGGACAGGCCAAGTTTTCCTGCAAGTTTACCAGAGCGTGGGTAACATTTTTGCTTAACTTCCGCCAACTGATAGATCATCAATTGAATTATATCTTTTTTTTCTGGTATAGTTTTCAATCATTTGCACTACATCTTTTGGTAATTGAGTATGTTTCTTCATCACACTACTGGACTGTAAAAATTCTTTCAGTGAATCTGTTATTGATTGCTTGTAGAAGTGTTGGTTCTGTAGATTCCTTTTTTTCCTTTTATGGTGGCGATTAAATAGACTGTTGGATTGAGTTTTTTCATTGCATTACTGAAGTGACGATTTAACTTGTTCTAAATTGTGTTAAAAAAAAAACTTGCCTTTATAATGGGGATCTAGGTAAGGCGAATGATATGAAGGTCATTAATTTCCAAGAACCAAAGCGTTTTTTTCTAGCTCTAGTTTTTATTACATCTTTCATTTTTTTAACCGTCATCATTTTCATTTGAGATGGTTCAAAATGCTTCCTTAGCGTTGAGATTAATGTATTACATCGTTGCCAGAAAGTCCTAGTGTCAAGGGAAATAGTAATTATAATTTACGCTTGGTGAATTTGTCAATGTAGTTTGATTATTGTCAATGTTCCACCTAACCTTAACATGTGCTAGTAAATACCAACTGGCGTAATGTAAGAGTTCTTTGAGCAATACATGTCTTTCCCATCATATTGTACTATTCCAGGCGAGTTGGAACGTCTTTGTTGTCTGTTGAACGAAAATGTTGTAATAACTCTGTTAGATAATGAGAAACCAATAATATTTGTGTCGAGTCCCATGTTTCATTTAAAGTTTGCGTCAGAATTCATCATAACTGCAAAATTCTTTATCAAATCTCGACCATAAATATCCGCGCAACATCCGCAGGGAAAGCGCGCGGCTGCGGATGTTTACCTGCATCAACTAATAACTTATCATTATATTTATATATACCTATATATATATATATATAATATATATATATATATTATAATATATATATATATATATATATATATTATATTATATATATATATATATATAAATATATATATATACTATATATATATATATATATATATATATATATATATATTATATATTAATATATATATATATATATATAATATATAGTATATTATATAATTATATATCATATATATATATATATATATATTCTGTAATTTTCCAATATTAAAATTTCGTAACTCAGTACACTACAAAATTTACTTAGATTCTGTCAGGTGCGTTTGTTTAAGTTTTTTTTCTCCATTTTATGTCAATTGCTGATTATGTCTATTCGTGTCAATAATGTTATATAGATTTTTCATCTTTTAATTTTAATTGTAAATTTTAATTATTTTTAGAGTAAATTTTTTGCTGAAGATGGGTCGAGTAATACCCGAAACGTCCAGAGTTTATGAATAAAGAACTTTCTCCATTCTTGTTCGTCTTCCTGTTTATATATATATATATATATATTATATTATATAACTATTATATTACTATATATTATATATAATATATGTATATATATACTATATATATAATATATACTATATATATATATATATAATATGTATATAAATATATATAATAATATATATATATTAATAATATAATATATATATACTATATATATATATATATTAATAATATAAATTGTATTATAATATATATATATATTATTATAAAAATAATTATAAAAATTCTTCTCCATTCTTTCTTCGACTTCCTCTTTGCTCCAAGTGGGGGTAAGGTGCTGTAAAGGCATCGGAAAAGAAAAGCAAGTAGGAGACACATGACAAATTCGAAAAGAAAGCCCAGCCATACCGCCCTCTGGTACATTATAGTGGAGCTTCGCTCACAGACAGAAATCACCTAGAGATCATGGGACCGCGAAAAAACCCTCACTATGTATCGTCATGTAGAAGGGTTCATCCCTGGCCCAGGTGGGCACAACCATGCCCCCATACAAAACCCCGCATTCCTCCTATCATGCACCTTTCTTTCCGCCTCTGCCAAACTCACATTTCTTCTCCTTCAGACATTCGTTCACGACTCATCCACTTTCTCTTCTGTCTCCCGAGCCGGTCGTTCCCAAACACTCCTCCACTATTACATCCGTTAACCAACCCGACTCTCATTGTCAGTCCTTTCTAACAGACCTAAACCATCCTCAACATACTTTCATTTATTCCTCATTACCTTTCTCACACCACAACACTCTCTAATACGTTCATTCCTCTCTTTAAATCAATTCTTCTCACACCTAACCACACCCTTAAGATTGTCCATCTTGAACCACATTGACTTTAGATCTATACTTCTTATTCAGACCATAGTCTCACTACATCCAATAACACGGGTTACCACATCCGTCAATGTAAGACCCTCTAGCACCTCCAATGACTTAGTCCCTTTGCATTCACCAAAAGATTTAATTGCACCAGCCAGCCTTCTGCCATCACAACTTCCTACTACACTCTGCATCGGTCCGTTCCCTTGTTCATCCAAGCATATACCTCATATTAAAACTCAGACAGCTGTTTAGCTGCTCACCATCTCACATAATTTCACCCTGAGGAGTGTCCTCACTCAACACCATAACCTTACTCTTACATTTACTTTCAAGCCCCTCTTTTTACACACTGCAAATCTGCTCTACCCAATCCTCTCAAACTCTCTTCCGATTCGCCACACAGAACCTATATATATTATATATATATATACTATATATATATATATAATATATATATAATCTATTAAATATATACTATAATATAATATATATATTATATATTACTTAATATATATATATATATATATGTATATACTATATATATATATATATATATAATATATATATATATATATATATATTATATGATATATATAAAATATATATATAATATTATAATTATATATATATATATATATTATATAAATAATTATATATATATATTATTATATATATATCTATATAATATATATATAACTATATATTGTCCCTGTTTCGTATAACTTCTCTTTTTATATTACAGGTCTCTTTTCTTTTTCAGACTCGTGTGAAACCTACATGGAAATTATCGGACTCCAGAAGATAGATTCTTTATGGCTTTCAACCTGTGGACTTACGCTAGAACAAGATATCTACACTCGGACGAAATGAAAAGATGCTTCAAAGACTTAGGAGAATAATAGTGGACTTCGTTACATGAGTTTTAATGATCTAATACGTCATATATGCCTTTTCAATAAATGATACTTAAAATATAATTTGATATTCCTTCTTTTTATTTTACATAAATATCTTGAAAATGTCTTCTTAAAATTACAATAATTCTTAACTAAGATGCAATATGCTTGAGAGATATATTTGTACAAAATAGTTCATTGAATAAAATATATGAGTCATAAAAAATATTAACAAGATTTGAGTGGGAGAGATTGAGTAAGGTTGGTTGCGTTTTACCTGAAATGACAGCCGGATGAGATATTACTATACTTCAGTAATAAAAGAATTAGATTATGGAGAATCTTCACTTGCGTTATTTTCAAACAAGAATCAAACGGATATATAAGAATAAGATGCAAGACTTGACAATCTAACTTGTAGAAATCGAGAATAAAACGAATGTCTCTTCTAGACATAAAATAGACAAAGAGATATTTATGCTAATAATTCACAAAGCATAAATATAGATTTGGCTGCATGGATAAATAACAAAAACACTTCTTAGTATTTCATAAAACACAAACATAGGCTCGGAGTTACAATATCCCCACTCCGCTAAAGCCTGAACGAAACACAACCTACTCTCACAACACTCAAGAAAGGACTCCCTCGATACTATGCGTTGCAGACTTCTTATACATTTCATAGCGACGCAAGCATCGTATTATTTACTACAACAGTCAAAGTTAGAGGAATATTTTGTTTTATTAACTCTGCAAGTGAGATATATATATATTATATATATTATATATATATATATATATATATATATTATATATATATATATATAATATATATATATATATATATATATATATATATAATCATTATGATGTCGGAAAGAAAAGCTTCCCCCTCGGAACATTATTTACATTCGTACAATTTACTTACTTTTCTGATAGACTTTTCACACACAAAATACTTCGTAATTAACTCATAACATAAATCTATATACAAGTAATAAATAGAGAAAACCAAAACTTCTTCATTCTTCTCAAGATCTTCGTTCGTTATCTTCTCAGCGATTCAGGTACAGGAAATAAGACATCGTTTTAAGAATGATTATTAACAATTAATACCTTCAAATATACACACATACGATATCGACATTGTTCTATCAAAACAATCAACATGACAAATGCAGTTTTGCGTTGACAGAGAAAACCTGAGAACTATTCTGAGAACGAACGATTTGTAGGAAAATGAGAACAAGAAGCTTGACTTTGATCGTCTTGAGAAATCGGTGTACTATGAGTATTTGACACTTTATTACTCGAACGTAACCATCTAGGACTTTGGATACGAGGTCCCTGATAGCCTTGGTATGGAACGAAATTACCATCAGAATCATCTGAATACGAACTAGACTTATAAAAACTTGAATTATTTACACTTTCATTTTGATTTTCAAAACCAGAAAACGAAGATTTTGGAACACTATCTGACAGAAATGAGCATTCCTGCGAACTTTCATGAACACCTTGGTGAGAATTAGAATTAGAAAATGACCTTATCGGATCATGAAAAGATGAGTTTGAATACCTGTAACTCTCATGCGATTGCTGAACAGACGGCATTCTATTTACATTGTTCGAAGATTTATGAGGGAACATAACAACTTCAGACTCTTCATCATCTGAATTTACACTGTCAGATTGATCATTTACAACATTTTTATCAACATTGAAATGTACTTGTTTCGGATTACTATCTTTAATGGATGAGAGATTTGGATTTGATTCATGATTTTGATCTAAAATCGGCTCTGGTACGATTTTGAAATTATCGCTATGGACTGCGATTTCACGAGATGTCTGGAGACATTGAAGGATAAATCTGTTTCTCCCTAGAATACCAACAACTCTAAAAGGTCCCTTCCAACGGGAAAACAGCTTTTTACAAACACCCGGAGGTTTAACATCAAGTATAAACACCCTACTACCGATTGAAATCTTTCTATCTTCAGCTTTCCATTAATGCTGCCTTTCTACAATTTCTTGTTCTACTTCTAATTTTCTTTCGCTAATTCTAGAAGAATCTTCTGGTCTCTCTCTATTAATTATATAGTTAGACTTATTTATGATTTTATCTGGATTTGAAAATCGGAGTGACGTAGTTTCTACAGTGTAAGGTAATCTTTTTGAGTACCCAAACAAAATGAAATGGGGCGAGTCCCCTATGGTTTCATTATAAGAAGAATTAATGCACAATTGAGCAAAAGGAAGAAAGTTAGACCAATCATTACCCTTTTTATTCACGTAATGACGTAGATAATTCTCAATTTGCAAGTTTGCACGCTCTATCAGAGAATTACTAATTGGTGAGCGAACGGTTATCTCCACCTTCTTGATCTTCCCAAGTTCGCACACTCTATCAGAGAATTACTAATTGGTGAACGAACGGTGATCTCCACCTTCTTGATCTTCCAAAGCTTGCATAACTGTTTAAAGAACGACGAGACAAATTCACCCCCCCGATCACTGAGTAGCACATTTGGTGTTGTGTGTCTCACAATGACCCTATGAAGCAAAGCATTAGCGATATGAATGCCACTACGAGACGGGATAGCACATAACTCAACATAACGAGTTAAAGAATCTTTAAAAACAAGAATATATTTAGCCCCTGACGCTTTACATGGAGGTAAAGGACCGATAATGTCAGTATGAACCCTACAGAAAGGTTGATATGGAACGGGATACTTGAAAATGGGCGCTCTCTTAGGTATATTACCTTTCACCCTAAGACATGATGAACATTCTTTACAGAAATCATAAACTAACTTTGACATCTTTGGAAAGATGTACCGTTCTCGGATACGTTTTTCTGTTCTCACGTGACCTAAATGGCCAGCTCCTAAACTGGAATGATTAAGACTAAGAACTGTATAAACAAGAGAATCGGGAACTTCTATGAGATATTGCATTTCCTTTGTAACATAATACAAAATATCGTGAATGAGAACATGAGGAAAATTAATACTTTGACCATTTGTATTAATTGAATCAATGATTGGAGAAAGTCTTGAACACTTTCTTTGCTCAGTTTTTATTACATCGGAGGTGAGATTGAAAAACTTCTTTGTGAGACTGAATAATCGATCGAACGTTTAAAGAAATTAGCCTTCTCTAACTTCACCTTGAGTTTCGCTTTCTTTAACGCGGCAAAAACTAAACTGAGACTCTGATAATGAGATTTTATATCTTTCGAATACACAATTATGTCATCGAGATAAATTAATGCATGAATCCCTAATAAATGCGAGAGAGCGAGTTCTATTACTTTACAGAAAACATTAGATGAATTTCTCACAC
>JABUQX010089792.1:0-17500 GCA_015478945.1 Trachelipus rathkii
ATATATAAATATATATTAATAATTATTAATATATAATATATAATATATATATATATAATATATATATATTATAATATTAATAAGATTATATATATATTATATATTATTATATATATATAATAGTATATATATTATATCTATTATTATAATATATATATATATATAAATATATATATATAATATATATAATTAATATTATATAATATATTAATATATATTAATCTTACCCTAATATATGCTAATCTTGAGGTCAAAACCTGCTATTTGTATTTCTGATTTAGTACACCATAATATATTAATATTACACACCAAAAATATAAAGTATGAGCAACTAGGGTCATGTTAAAACTCACCCATATAAAATAAGATATAGTGATAATTGGAGGTATACGTAATCACCATTATTATTTAAAGAAAAACAAGAATATAATGGTATTCACCTACTCCAATATGAAAACAAAAATAACTTAGATAATAAATATCTAAAGAACTAAAATGCATAACTTTAGGAGAGAGTCAGGTGACCCAATTAATTAAAAGAATCAAAACAACTTGAAGTAGTCTATATGACCGTCACCTATAATATAATAAGAACAAGCAAACTTGGGTTCTACGTGATACCTTATTATCGAAGAACACACGCAACTAGAGGGTCTAAGGTGACCTCACATATAAATTAGACAAGAAAACTGACAATATTGATATAAATTACAAAGGAACTCATAGTAGGTCCGTAGAGTACACCAGAGCAATATAATGAATCACAATTAACAACAGGGGTTACTAGGTTAAACCCAATATTGAGAATGACAAGGATATGGGCACGTGACTCCAATTTTCAAGAATACAAAGTAAAACTAACAAGCAAAATTTATAATTATAAGATACCTGAAAAGAACTTAATATATATCCAATCAAGTTATTATACGCAGTTAGCACAGACTAACCTACTAATATATAATTAAGAAGATGAATAAACTATCTATTATTAACACACCCTGCCAAATCTCTCTACCTAATCAATATACTACAAATCATCTTCTTATCAAGATTCTCAGCCTCATCAAATACACAATATTACATTACACGAGTAATATATAATAGGTAGTGATAGGTCACTATAACGATTATCACTCTCTTCCATGTTATATCTCGCTCAGATGAATTGACAGCAGATAACACATCCTCTGGCACCCTCAACCTCTCAGTTATTCTTTCAGTAACCCAGCCAAATAAAAATCGAAAAACTTCTATGTCCGTTAGTAACGGAGAAGCGGAGTAACGTATCCTGCCCACATCTATAGTAACTATATATAGTATATATATAATATATATATATATATATAGATATAGTATATATATATATGGATGATAGTAATATATTTATATAATATATAATATATATATATATAGTATATATATATATATATATATATATAGTAATATATATATAGTATCTCCCATGTATCTGGGCAACTGCTTTTGTATTTCGTTTGCCAAATATACATGACCCCAATATAAAGAAGAAGCAACTAGGGTCATGTAACCCCAATATTAGAGAGAATAAGGAAATGGGGTAACGTAACCCCATTATTAAGAACAAGATAGATGGGTTCAACGCTGACTCCAATATGAAACAAAAAACTGAATAAAACAAAGAACATCACGCAACTGGGGTCCAGGTGAACCCAGAATATAAAGATCAAACGAGAGAGAGAGTGACCCTATTTAAAGACACAAGCAACTTGGTCACGTGACCCTATATCAAAGAACAAGCATACTGGGTCAGGTGACCCAATATAAAGAACAGAAACTGACAATGTAAATTACAAGGAACTGAAGTCCGTGACCCGCAATATAAAGAACAATCCACTGGGGTCAGGTTAACCCAATATTGAGAACAAGGAATTGGCCACGTGACTCCAATTTCAAAAACAAGCAACTACAAGCAAAATTAATATGACCTGAAACAGAACTAAATCCATCAAGTTACCAGTGCACAGCTACCAAAATTAGAAGATGACAACATCTTTTACACACCCTGCCAAATCTCTCTACCAATCATCTCAAACTTTCTTCAGATTCGCCTCACAAAAGCAAATCATCTGGATAAAATAGGTAGGGCACGTTTCACTCTCTTCCATTCTCCATAATTATTCAAACACCATCCTCTGCCACCCTCAACTCTAGTTTCTTTCAAAACCCCAGCCAAATAAAAATCGAAAACTTATTCCGTTAGTACGGAGAAGCGGAGTAACGTATCTGCACCTCTATATATATATATATATATATTATATATAATATATATATATATTATATATAATATATTATATATTAAATTTATCTCATTATAACTATATTTATTATATATATTATTTATATATTATATATAATATATATATTATATATGATAAAGAGTACTACCCTATACGAGGTGCTCGAATCGAGGTAACACTTTCATCATTTCCAACGCGTAGCCGTGTTTATGATCTTTTAACGGGTACGGACGAATTACGTTTTGTTAACTTTACTTAACGTTTATTTCTTATTAATTTATTTATTATATTCTTTATATACTTAAATTTACAAATAACAAATAAATAATAAGTAAATCATAATTTAAAATAATATCAGAAAATAATAAATAATATCATACTTAATGTTAATGGCCAAACAGACAATTAATAAGAGTAATTAAATACATGAGTAATATAAGTCACCAATATATTAACCTACACTCACCATAAGTAAGAGAAAACTAAGGGTTATTGTAACCCTCACTAAATATAATGAAATAAGGAAATAGAGGGTTAAACAGATGTAACCCATTATTAAGAAATACGATAATTGAGTAGTTCAACCTATATTACACCCTAAAATATGAAAAAACAAAAAAATTCTGATAAAACTAAGAACAAGCAACTGGGGTGTACAGTGACCCCCAATATATAATGATCAACAACTGAGATCTACATGACCTCTATACTAAAGAACAAGCGAACTATATGGTTATCACGTAATACCCTTATTATAAAAGAAACAGCAATCTAGGATCAGGTGATCACCCATTATAAAAGTAAACAAGAAACTAACAATTGTAATAATTTTACAAGGAACTGAAGGTCCGTGAACCGCAATATAAGTAAATATTCAACTTGGTAGTTACAGGATATATATTAACCTTATACCAATATTGAGTAAACATAAGTGAGTAAATTTATGGAGCACGTGACTCAAATTATTACAAGTATCAAAGCATATTACAAGCAATAATACATATATAGATCATGCAAGATCATATAAATACATCAAAATTAACCATTATGCACTAAGCTATACCAAAATTAGAAGATATGATACTAAACATATTATACATCACTCACCCTGCTAAAATTCATCTCTACCAAATATATTATCAAATACATCTCTTCAGAATTCGTCACTTCACAAGGATAAGAGCGAAAGTATCATTCGCCGAGAGTATAATAAGGCTGGCGAGCAACGTTTCCATCGTCGTCGCCATTCGACACATCAGAGTTACTAACCAATCCTATATCTCACTCTCTGCTCCCACGACTCGCGCTGTGTTTCTGACATTCACATTCGCGCCGAGCCCAGAGTAAATATGGCAGATATATGCTATATTCCTTGATTAATCTAATGCGATGATGTCGAGTTCATTAGTAGTTATCTCAGTCTCATATCTACTCTATTAATTTTTATTTTAATAAATAATAACAAATAAATTAAATAAATGAGAAGTAAGTTAATATTAATTAATAATACATTATAAAAAAATATAAAATATTATTAATTATATAATATATATATATATTAATATATATATATAATATATATATATATATAAGTATAATATATATATTAATATATATATATATATTATAATTAATTTATATATATTATAATATATATTATTAATATATATATATATATATATATATATATATATATATATATTCATCCCATAATGTATTCTAGAGGCAACTGATTTTAGTAATTTCGTTTTATGCTCACGCAAATATTTAAAATACTACCAAAAATTAAAAGAATAGACAACTAGGGTCAATGTATAAACCCAAATATATAATAGATATAATGGAATAATTATGGGTAACGTAACCTCCAATTATTAAATAAAACCATAAGATGAATGGGTTCTAACCTGTACTCTTCTCAATATGTTAAACAAAATACTGTATAATACAAATAATATAAGCTTTAACTGGTAGTTCTATGTTATTTGTAACACTAATAATAATAAGAATTAAAATAACAAATATGAGATCAATACCATACAACCTTAAATATATAAATGAAACAAAGACTAAAACACTTTAGGATAGCCACGTGACCACTAATATTTTAATAAAAGAAAATGACACACAATGTGGAATAAATAGTAGATGAACTCCATTATTAAATAAGATCAAAAGAAACGTACTCAAATGTATAAATAATTATCAAAGGAGAAACTGAGGTACCGTGACCGCAATATTAAAGAACAATCAGTATGGGAGTTAAGGATTATAACCCAATATGAGAACTAAAGGAATTTTATGGATGCCCACGTGACTCCCAATTTATCATATGAACATGCACTTACTATAGCAATAATATATATGAACTCATGTAAAAGAACATAAAATCCATTCAATAAGTTCACATGAGACACTAAGCTACCCAAATAGAAGAATGAACAACATCTTTTACACACCCTAGTCCAAAATTCTATCTAACTCCAATCTATCTCAAACTCTTCATTCAGATATTTGCACCTCAACTAAAAACACTCTCGATATAATAAGGTATGATGATTTATGCTATCTGTATTTTTCATAATCAATCTATTACTTTACTTTCACATTAATATTATCTACACATCTCACTCTGACCACCCTCTACTTCATAGTTTACTTTTATAAAACCCCAGCATAATAACAAATCGAAACTATATTCCGTTTAAGTAACTGAGATAGCGGAGATTAATAGTATCCTGTCACCTCACCTCTATATATATATAAATAATATATTATTAATAAATATTATTATATATATATATATAATACTATATATATATATTTATATATAATTTTTTATATACATATATATATTTATAATTTACATTTAAATGCTATTTATAATAATATTTCATTATTAATCTATTAGCGTTATAAGGTACTTATCGTATCGGGTATTTAAATAAATTGTAATGTAGACTATGAGTATCTAAGGTGAAATGACGTAACCTGCGTGGTGTTAAAGCGAGTAGCGGTTATCACCTATCACCTTTATCTGAGAGGAGATTCAACCACATTTGCGGATTCACACCCTTTCAAAAGAGGCTAGTATGCCACCTTGGGATATTTAACTCACTCGGAGTTTGATGTTGCTTTATTACTTTTATTAGCCATAGTTGTAAAAATTAACTCACACTTACACCACCTTCAGGGTATATAAACCTCTAGAATGGGTCCTTCACTCCCATACTCTAGTAGGGCTTGAGACTACTTGCCATTATGTTGGTCATCGTTTCTGTCTGTAATAGAGGCATATAATAACGTGTAATATCTCACTGCTATACGAGTAAAAGATGTGAGGAAGGAAACATTATTGTGGAGTATCCAATGGTGACGCTTCACTAGAGTGTATAAAGTATATGAGGTAATATAATGAGAGAGGTGAGGGCAATCGATTAAACGACATATGATTATACTGAAACCCGAGGTAGAAGCATAAATACGAATGCGACAGAGCTCATGTACGCCGCTCCATATTACGAAAGAGAGCTGGAGAATAAAGACGTAATTGAACGATAGCAATCTTGAGTGGGAAGGTGATGTATCAGCCCTATATTTATACTTTATAAACAGAAATGAGCATGAGAAACTGCGAAAGGATATTATGTGATAACTGAGATAACTAAGAGTGTATATACAAAGCAATTCTCTGGGGTACAATTGTAGACCGATGTGTCTATAATAGAAGACAAGCCAATCTCATGTGCGTGATATATCAGGTAGCACCACTTTATAATTAATTGCACACAAATGATAAGCATTGAAACGCGTTAGATAGATAAACTATACTTATAAGGAAAAGAGAGTAGAAGTCCAAGTACACGAGCACACATATAAAACGAGGACAGGTCGACGTACACCGCGGAGAGAGTAGATGATTAATCGCACACAACTGTTAATATACGGAGAGAGTCTAACGGTGAATTGTTTGGAGTGACACACGTGAAAATGCTCGCTCTCGAAATTATTCCATATGATACCACACCAATACTAACAATACTATAAAATTAAGACATGCTCACACAATTAGCATCATTACTGGAGTATATGTCGATCTCTATTGTCAGTTAAGCACATTTACTATCTCTATAATTATTCTCCTGAAACACAATATACTTTTTTTACGAGCGATCAGTCGAATATCCTGTTCTCTGTAACCATATGATCAAGTTACTCACAAGGAGCGCTCTTTTTCGAGCTTAGATTTTCCTGTTAACCAAAGAATATGCGATCTATACCGGTAATTATTACCAATAACTAGAGAGTGGGGGCACCATGTTACGGCAACTGCTTATTCCACCATCGCCACTCATTATCCATCTCTCTCACCATATAGATATCATTAAACTACCATCCTCACTATGCGCACCTCTCCATAACCTATACTGATTCCTCCTAGTATGCTCGATGACGCGTTCCTAGCCAATATTATAAATATTCAGAGATAAATACCTTATTGCTAGTTAGTAAACGGAGCATAGCCGAGAGTAATACGTATCCCTGACACCAACGTTACTATTTATTATTAATATGAGTAACCAACGAACATATATCACTTGAGTATATATTGTCGTCACTAACGAGCGCAGATGGGTTATAGGAGATATCACTTAACTCATGCCCAAAGTTAATTTAATGAGTATTAAGACTCACCGAGATAAAAGATTATAGCAGAAGAGGGTGTCATAAAGGCAAGCCATCTTTATTCTCCTTATCTTAAGTTAAATTATATATTATAATATCACTCACCTAGAGATTGTGAGAAGTTCGAGAGTATGGAAGATGTGGTTATTGAAAATACAGTAGAAGAAATATTATATAAATCTATATACGGCTCGTAGAATCTATTAATTAATCTGGATAATATAAGGAGCTAAAATTAATCTGATCGAAGGTTTATTGTAGTGAAGAGGTAGAGAGTAATATACAAGCATAAAATACTAAAGAAATACCGAAAATGCTTGAGTTTAATCTATGTTATAAATCTTCAAGTCGCACATATACTAAATATGTTATTCATCCACAGTAAAACTTTGGACACGCCTGCTTCATCTTTTGTCTAGCAGCATATTGTATTGAGTAATTGATTCTACTCTACATAAGTAGACGTAAGAAGCAGTTTGAGAGAGTCCTGTACATCTCCATTAAAATTGCACATAAAGGGATAGAAATTGGGTACGCTATAAGACAACCCTCTCGATTCAATAGACACTACGATAATTAGAAGAGCAGTTCCAACTCCGGACTCACGCACAAGTATTTACCAAGCTGATCTATCTAGTAAACAAATTTTAGTGTATGAACCGTGAAACTTTTAGCATATGTACTCCGCTGATGGTATCGAGGAAGTAAAAAAATATCTTAGGTATAACGATGAAAATGACTGGTTTTTGTGTAAGATTTAGCGGTTTTTAGATCTTAAGTCAATTCGTAAAAAACACTATAGTATTGTGATAACATTGAGAATAAAATAATGTATAATAATATATCATCCTGTCACAAAGTTATTAGTATCATTATTATTATTATTATTATTTATTATTATTATTATTATTATTATTAATTATTATTATTAAATTATTATTATTATTATTATTATTATTTATTATTATTATTATTATTAGTTATTCATTAAGTTACCTTTTTGTTTTTGGTTTAAGCACGTTTCACGTCATGTCTTTCTGTTATAGTGGGTTCGGTCCTTTGGATCAGTATATTACCACAGTAAACATGTTTATTGTTATCGTTGTTGTTGTCTAGCGAGATTATATGCACTTTTGAACTGATATGGTTCGTTCGTACGTTATATTCTTGTTTACTTTCTCTGATTGGTTGAAAGAAAGAATCTCAATACATATTTGAGGATTGTTATACATTCGATTTTCATCAGTAGGACATTTTTCGCTGTGCTAGTATGATGACTCTCCCCGCATGCTCTACGCTTTGTTTGTTGAATATCTTTACGAAGGTCTTTCTTTATTTCCAAAGGATGTGTCCATTTATATTTATTGCGTAACCGAATGGAGAACCGATGACATTGCTTGTAGTTCCTGCGGAGGTGCAATAATAGACCTTATTCCATTTGGTGTTAAGAATTCATCAAAGATTATCGACATCGTAATAGCAGCGATGGGTAAAAGGATAAGGTGTGTTTCATCTGATGAATCGACTCGTAAGTGATATCTAGCTGGAGAGCCAGCGGTAAGTGGTTTCTAATAGAATATACGCCTGTTTTCTTAACGTGTGACAATATTAAAAGCCTTGATGTACGCAACTATTGGAAGTCCATCGATGGTGCGAGCTTCTGGTGTACATGTAGAGGTTTCACAGTTCAAAAGATCATCTGAAAATTATTTCAGCTTTGATTAAAATGAAAAAACGAATTAACATCGCATCTTGAACGATGTTGACATACTTGAAGACTTAAATACATATAGCTCATGGTATAATCTACGATATTTACACTGAAACATGTGGTTTCCGTATAATGGTGTATACAGGAGTATGCTAATAACTATCAGCTTGGATAAGTTTACTTCTCTCTGGAACGAGAGAATGAGTGCTGTTGAACCAAAATATTCAGAAAATGGTTTAGTGCTGCGGAACGCATTTATGCTTACATCCTTTCAAAGGGTGTTGAATCTCTAGAGAGATATATAGAACTTACCCAGTTTATGTTGAATCCTATGTCCCCTGATTAGATGAAATATATATATTTAAAATAAAGCATACTGATGTTTTCTGTGTTTATATAAAGCTCTTTTCAAAGAAGAAGATTATATGTTATAAAAATGAAAACTTGTTTTACTTCCCTCTATGGTCGCTTTATTGGTTAAGTTGTTAATGATAGCTGTTTATTTGTCTGGTTGTTGTGTGTTAAGTATGTTATAATTTAGCTTTACAGAGAATAAAACTTTACTATGTTTGCAATTATTCGTTGGAAATTGTGATAGTTAGGTAAGGTTATGGTAAACTTTTTGTTAAATATTACTATGTTAATGTAAAAACGTTGTTACGTTAGCATAAATTCGTTGGTCTGTATGATAATTAGAAAAGGTAATGATAAAATTTTGTTAAATATTACCATGTTAATGTAAAATTAACATTGATATGTTAGAGATATGCTTGACAAAGTGTGAATAGGTTACGTTTTTGTATGCTGTGTTAATTACTTTACTGTTGTTAAGTGTGGAACTTTGTTAATTTTAACCGTTTATTCGGGTTTGAGATGTGTTAGGTTCGTCATTGTGCATTATATTCTTAGTTCAGATGATGCTATGTAAACTTTATTAATGTAGAAAACTTTGTTACGTTAGCATAATATTCGTTGTCAGTGTATAAGGAACTTGTTTTTATGTTATGTTTAACCAAAATCATATTCGAAATGTGACTTGAATCAATAGAACAATAGATTACAAGAGGGGTGTGGAGGGAAGGGTGGGTGGTTTGATTTACTGATTTACTGATTTAATGCTTTAGGGTATGTAAAAACACAATTTTTTTAAGTTATAAAAATAAGAAACAATAAAAGTTTTGTGTTTTTGTTATACCAAATTTGACTTGATCAATAGATCAATAGAATCTATTGATTCGTCGTAGACGAGGTTACGTCACCACCAAGCGCGTCTCCAAATTTTAGCCCGATACAATAAGCCTAACCCGATCATATGATAATATATATATAATATATATTATATATATGATATATATTATATATATATATATAATATATATATATATTATATATATATATACGCAGAAAGTGAATAATAATAATATAAATAATATAAATAATAATAATATAATTAATAATAATATAATAATAATATAATAATAATAATAATAATAAAAATAAAAAAAAATAATAATAATATATATTATATTATAATATATATTAGTATAATAATTATATATATATATATATATATATATATATATATATATTATATAAAATATATATATATATAGTATAATAATATATATATATATTATATATGATATATACTATATTATATATATATATATAATTATAATATTATAATTTTTTTTTAATTTATTTATTTATGTATTAATTATTATTTACTTATTTATTTATTTATTTTTATTTTTATTTTTATTTAATAAATAAAAAGATAAATAAATAAATATAAGAATTAACGCAAGATAAGATAACAAACGCATCAGCCGCCGAAGATCATAACACGCCCTGCCGTGGACAAAAAAAAAGTAAAAAAAAAAAAGTTGGGGGTTTGATTTGAGCACCCGTGCCTTCGCTACCAGCTCACTCCCTACATACTACAATATATATATATATATATATAATATTATATTTATTTTGTATATATATACAATATATATTATATATATATAATATATATAGTATATATATATCTTATATATATATATATATATATAATATATATATATATATATTATATATAAGACGGGTTTTATAGGAAAATATAGTAGTTTTTGGTATTATGTATCAGTTCGTGGCAAAGTAAATAAAAATGAAAATATTTTTTGCCATCTGAAAATTGAAAATTTACGATAACTTTTTATTAATTATAATTATCAACCGATCTATATGAAATTTTCAGAGCTTTTGTAATTTAGCAACGTGGCATCATTTAATTTTGAACAATTTTTTTGTATACCCAACTGTTCTGCCGCAATTCACTTGAAATTTTTCAAAAATTCTAAATTTGTCGGCAACAGCGAAAAATCGGCTAGGTGTACAAAAACTTATTTTACATAAAAAGGGTTTATTCTCCCAATTATACAAGTTTTGAAATTTCATATAGATCGGTTGAAAATTAAAAATGCGATTTTTCATTTTTCGGAATGTAATTTTTATTATTATTATTATTATTATTATTATTATTATTATTATTATATTATTATTATTATTTATTAATTATTATTATTATTATTATTATTCATTATTATTATTATTATTATTATTATTATTATTATTATTATTATTATTATTATTATTATTATTATTATTATTATTATTATTATTATTATTATTATTATTATTATTATTTGGATTTGGATACGAACTTGCTACGAGTTGATATATAATATCAAAAAGCTGTACATCTACAAAATTTAAACAAATATTACATTTCGATGAGCTTTTTTTTTTTTTTTTTTTTTTTTTTTTGTACTTTCTTTGGTCAAATTCAGATGAAAATTTCGAATATTATTCTGAAATTTTACTTTTTCGATTTTAACCAAAATTATATTTTCCAATTATATTTTCTTAAATAAATAAATATTGAAAGAATTTACAAATTTTTAATATTTCATATTGTGACATTTCTTTTTTTCTTTCCTATAACTTCTGATAATTTAGCTCACAGCATAATTTGCCTTCTATGGCATATACAAACACTCAAATACTTACCGGTATTCCTTTCTATCGCGAATGGATTTGTCAGGAGTTTCAAGCACTTCAACGACTTGAAATTCAATATCTGATGAGCATGCATCTGGGAGATATTTTCTTTGAAAAAACAAAAACAGATTAAAGAGACAAATCACTCAGATTTAGAATTTTAGAAAAGTGTTATGTTTTAATTAAAAGGTTTCAACTTAAATAGTTAGGCTAATCCATCTTAATAACTTTAACATAAGGCACTCTACACTAGATTAATAACATTATCTATAATAATTTAACAACCTACTGAACTGGTTGAGTCCAGATAATTAAGATAGCTAAGCAACCGATATCTAGAAAACAAACTTAGGCTAGCTTAAGGGTAGCGTTGTCAAAAGCTGATTTATTTTGAGAGTTTAAAATATAAGAAAATTGCAATTGAATTTTTGGTGAGCAGTAAACATCTTAAGATTGGAAACACCTAAACCACATTTTTTAATGCTGGTTAGACTAACAAACATTTTAGCGTTTGAAATGGAAACTATATTCAGTCATTCAATACCACTACGCATATTTTATATACATGTAAGCTGGATAAATAAAATTTAAGAAAGGGTTTATGGACACTTTATTCTTTAGATTTTAGTTTTAGTAATTGGGAAAACTTAGCATTTTTGACATAATGATAATGGAAGGCAGGAGAGGAAATTAATGAAAATATGTTGAAATGTCAACAAAACTTTAAAGTTTGTAAGAATAAAGTAAAATTTGTTTGTCAAAAAAGTTTTCAACAATTCCCAACATTTTTTGTTTATCTTACCTAAAACAAATTCCCATTTTTAGTGATTTGCGACAACTATGAACATATGCACCTCAATGTCCGTTCTTTTTCAAGTATAACTCCAAGGTAAAATTTGACGAAATTCTAATAACATTAAAGAAACGTAAAGTTAGTTTATTCTCTTTATATATTATATATATATATATATATATATGAAATATATATATATACATTTCAATAAATATATATATATATATATATATATATATATATATATAATATATAATATATTATATATATAAAATTATATATAAAATTTCAAAAAATATATTTAAATAAAAAAAGTTGTTGCCTCTCAGGACCGAGATACGAACCCTCTATCGCTGAGTTAAGACTTCACGTCGTACTCCACTGTGCTAACGGCTCATTACATGAGATTGAATTTTAGGTTGACCACATGTTACGTCTAATAATAATAATAATAATAATAATAATAATAATAATAATATATGAATATATGAATATAATAAATAATAATTAATAATAATAATAATAATAATAATAATAATAATAATAATAAAATAATAATAATAATAATAATAATAATAATAATAATAATAATAATAATAATTTAATAATGAATAATAATAAATAATATTAACTTCAATGAAGCT
Source organism: Trachelipus rathkii (assembly GCA_015478945.1). Taxonomy (NCBI): domain Eukaryota; kingdom Metazoa; phylum Arthropoda; class Malacostraca; order Isopoda; family Trachelipodidae; genus Trachelipus; species Trachelipus rathkii. The sequence continues at coordinate 13,159 of JABUQX010089792.1, forward strand.
CGTCCAATAAAAATAAACAGAATATAAAAGCAAACAAAAATTACTGTGAAGAAAATGCTCTCAGAAAAAATTTCTCATACACTCTTGACTAATCTCTTACTGTGAGGTGATTTTCTTTTTTACCTTTGAAACTTTTTAAATCTAAACTTATAAATGAGAGCACATGCAATCACTTGTTTATAAGAAAATAATCTTTGCTTGTTTTGTACTTGCTGCAAATGACTTATCAGTTCCAGTTTTATGCATGAATATTACCTTTAAAAACAGTACCTCTGTAATAAACATCACAGTTTCTCTACTCAATTTTTAATATTATAAAGAAAAATGTAGCATTGATTTTCCGTCATTTTAATACTTGCGGGTCTTCATTGATTTATTTATTCTAAACCAGCGTTTCTCAACCTTTTAAGCCTCGCGACCCCCAAAAGCCAAAACGCATAAAGTTAGTAACCTCGCGACCCCTAATTAACCCCATATATATATATATATAATATATATTATATATATAATATATATTTTATATATATAATATAGTATATATATATATATATATATCTTTATATTATATTATTTATATATATATACTAGTATATTTATATATATATTATATAATTATTATATATAGTATTATACATATATATATATATATTTATATATATTTATATACAATTATATATATATATAATATATATATTACTATAATAATATATATTATAATATATATGATAATATATTATATATGTATATATATATATATATATATATATAATATATATATATAATATTATATATATATATAATAATCCTCAATAAAAGATGCTTTTTGGATCCCATTAAAGTATATTTCTTTTTTTTTATTAGTATAACTTTTTTATAAATAACAACTATGTAACATTTGATTATAATTCATTAAAAAAAGCTGTTTTTCGTACATTAAACATTTTATTTTTTGTCCCCTGTGACCCCCCTATATCCGATCGCGCCCTCTTGGGGGTCGCGAAAACCCCCGGTTTGAGAAACAATGTTCTAAAAAACTATAATATTTTTGTTCAAAACTTAATTTGGTTTGTGTTTTGTCGTGAACAGAGTTTTGTTACTCTTTAGAATACTCAAACGTAGCACAATAAATTATGAGTGCATATATTATATATATATATATATTATATATATAATATATAATATATATATATATATATATTTATATTCATATATATATATATATTATATAGTAATATATTATATATATATTATATATATATATATATTATTAATATATATATATATAATATATATTATATATATATATATATATATATATAATATATATAATATATTATAATATATATATATATATATTATTAATAATATATATACTATATATAATTAAATTTAAATATTAAATATATATATATTATAATATATAATATATTTTATATATATATATAATATATATATATATATATATATATATATATATATATATATATATAAACCAAAAAATATTTATATATATATATAATATTATATATATATAATATATATTTAATATATATATATACATACTGCAATTAATTAATGGATGGTATAATAACATGCTCAGTGGAACTTTGTTAAAAAATAAATTTTTACTTTTTGCAATATATATGTAACTTGGCAATTGTAGAGGTCACAACCTTAGTATAACCAACTTTCAAATATTTTTTGTCGCCTGCCATTAGACATTCAGATATTCAATGCAGGACAACATTAAATGATTTTTAAACAATGTAGATTTAAAGAGCAACTCGGAGGAGGCTCTTGCTGATTGCAAAGGTCTACGATTACGATAGGTTCAATACCACAAACACTGTACTGTAGAGAAATGCAGATGTTATAATAGGTCTGATGATTCTTGCTTCTGCCCTTTCTCAAATGTTCTCTAAGTTATAGGCACTCATATGTAGAAGGACACAGAATGCTTTGTAGTTTTAATGAGGTCTTCCATGATGACCGTGTTCCTACAGTTAATGAGTGTTTCGCAATGCTTTGAGCATTTTATACATTTTAGGTATTGAATCCTTTGACTGAGATTAATACTTATTTGAATAGGAATGGCTATATTTGAATTTTTTTTATGAATAGATTTGCCTTTGGTTTAAGATGAACACAACACAGATGCGCAAATGATTCAAATTGACAATTGACCTGTAATTAAAATTTTAAATGTTCACGTTTGTAGCGACAAATTTTTAAAAACTACGTCATCAGGAAGAAAATGGAGAGGATTCCAAATCAGAGACACGAGAACACACAACGTCATTCCTTGCATACAAACAACAACCTCATTTGAATGAATATTGAGGATAGAAGCAGTAATAGGAAATAGAGTTTGCTATCGGAATGCTCAAACTTTTCAGTTTCGGTTATGAATAAGAGGTGAAATCTAGAGAGGAGGTAAAGTCTAGTGAAGGAGAGGAAATGTTCAACAAAATGAATGGTAGAATAAAGAGCGCGAATAATAGAAAAATTAGTGAAATTAAAAGAGAAGTTTGTGTAGCAGAACAAGCCTGCACTTCCGTGTCCGTGGCTACGCCAATTCACCACCGGAGGCCGCCAACTCCCATGTAATGACGGGTAAGCAGTGGATGAGGGGCTATTTTTGGAATACACTTTAATTGACACCTCCAAGGCTACGTTGGCTAGCGCCATTTAAAAAAAATGTAAAAATTGTTAATTATGTAATAGTTACAGCGATGACCGTAAAAGGAGTGCCTTTTTTAGGCACTCGTATGTTAGAAGGATATATGAGCAAGAAAAATTGAATATATATATTATATATATATAAATATATATATATATAATATATATATATATATATATTATATATATATATATATATATATATATATATATTATATATAATATATATTAGAAGATGGACGCGGAATATTCATATTCGTATTCGAGAATATTCGCATATTTTTATTATTCGCATTCGAAATTTTTACCCGAATACAAAACGAATATTTTATATTATCAAAAAAATCAGTTTAAAATACTTTCATCACATGAAGAGCAGGGAGTAATGAAAATAAAAGAAAACTCTCTGGAAGAAAATCACAAAAGGAGGTTTGGTCTTGTGGAAAATATTGATTTATATGCCACAATTTACAATAGTATAAAAAAACCCTAGATATAAAACAAAATTTTTTACTCATCAAACTAAATAACGATTTATATTCCACAGCTACAATAGTGAACCCTAGAAATAAAACAAAACTTTTTACTCATCAAACTGTAAATAGGAAAAATATTGGTCGATTGGACAAAAATGCTGAGACATTCAAAGTACGATGATGACACAACCTAAATCTTAAACTGAAGAAGCATTACCTAAGGAAAAAAGCCTTCAACTTCCACCAACATAACTTTATCAAAAGCCATGAGCAATATTCTTTCTTCGAGTGGAGATGACGAAGAGGAATGTTTATCACAGGAAATTTCAAAAAACATTCAGATGTATCTAGACTAAAAAAGAATTCCTCTGGAGGATAATCCAATTGAATGGTGGAAAAACCATATGAATAAGTACCCTAATAAGTCATATCTTGCTTGTCCCCCCTCAAGTGTTGCAATTGAACGCCTTTTTAGCTGCGCTGGTCTCATTTTTGATGAAAAGCGTTCTAGGCTAGCTGCGAATCAAGCAGAAAAGTTATTGTTCGGTGGTTGGGGTAAGAGGTTGGTGGGATGCACTGTAAGAGTGGGTCCACGTCCCGCATAGTGGAAACGTAGTTAATTCGACGACTAAGCTCTTATAAGAAATAATGCTGGTGCAATATAAAATAGTTAACTTTAAGATATCTAATATCTACGTTGAAGATAGAATAAGAAGAAAGGGTTTCATAATATTCCTATTCGTATTCGTATATATAAAAAATATTCGTTTTCGTATTCGTATTCGCGAATATAAAAATATTCGTATTCGTATTTGTCTTCGCGAATATAAAAATTCATATTCGTTCCATCTCTAAAATATATATATATATTATATATATATTATATATATATATCATAATATATATATATATAATATTATAATATATAATATATATATATATTATATATACTAAATAATATATATATATATATATAAAATATATTACTTACTGTCTTACTGTCCTCCCCCAAGGTCCTTGTCTTGTAGAAAACCACGACCTGTCAGTGGACTCAGCATGCTTTCCATTCGGGCTCTGTCTTCCACAGTCTTCTCCCTTGTATTTCCTCCACCGCAGGCAGCCACATCTCCTCAACGAAATCTTGCAACCGACTCCCTCCATCTCTTCCTTGGTTTTCCTCTGAGTCT
>JABUQX010089792.1:22500-41351 GCA_015478945.1 Trachelipus rathkii
CACAGTATGTAGCTAGAGGCAGGGCCTACAGTAAAACAAATTATATATTTGGAATCAGCAGAAAATTCTAAAGATGGGATTTAACTTTTTTTTTTTTGTTTTTTTTTTTTTTTTTTTTTTTTTTTTTTTTTTTTTTTGAAGTAAATATTTTTTTTTTTTTTTTAATAAAGGGATATACTAGTAAAACCCGCAAAAGATGGCAGCCAGTCGGGGGTCTCTTCGCCTCTCCGGTGGACGTATCGAGGGGGGACTATATCCCCCTCCGGGAATGGTCCCTCTTCTCCGGAACAACCCCGCTTTTGGTCCTTTGGTTGTCGCGGGGTTTCCCTCCGACCATCCCTCTCCCGGGGTAGTGAGAAACGTCGGTCCTCTGGCTGGCTCCGGGGCTTCTCCCGTTCGGCTCGCAGCCGACCCCTAATTTGCTGAAATAATTCTTTTTTTTTTTTTTTTTTTTTTTTTTTTCAAAAATTTTAGTTTTTTTTAGGAGGGCCTCGATACGCCACAGCCTACGCGGGGGAGGGCCGGACAGAGGGAGCTCCGATGTTTCATACCCAACCGGAGGGGATGTCGGGACACCCGGACCAACCCCCGCGACAAACCCTCAACACGACCAAAGAGCGCTGGGCTTCCGTTGAGTGAACGGCAGGGTTTGCGGTTTTTGGGTGGGGTCTGGTCTTCCGGAGGTGGGGGTGTGATTAGCTCGCGCGCGACCGCGTTCCTCGTCGCCGAACACCGAGTGCGCGAGGCCCTCCCGCGAGAAGATGCCCCGACATAACCTTTGCCATCTTCCTTGCCTGCGTTTAACCTGTTCTAGGACCCCTTCGGCCTCTGCTTCAGGTTCAGCTCCAAAAAAAAAATTACCCCCTTCAACCAAAAAAATAAATATTTTCAACCACCAAAAAAAAACAAAGATCAAATAGTCTAAAATCTCCATCCCTTATGAATTTCTCGGCTGAACTCTGCCCCAATGATGAGGGCCATGACGAGGGTGGTACTGTTTATTCTCTCCTACGGCGGGGGGCGCGAAGCTCCCGCCACGCCCGAGCGTGGTCGGCTGCTACGCTCACACTACTGTGCACCAGCAGCTGTGGAAGAAAAAATTTTCCTGCACCATCTCTCATGAGTATGATCGTATCCCTACGCGCTATGACGATATATCACCGTACCTATACTTGACCTTCATTTAGTACGGTTTATTTACCTATATATTATACGGTATTCTGGCTTATATATACAACTATACACCCCATCACCTATATCTATATATCACCCACCTTACCTCTCTACTCGCAACTTTTATTACTGAGCTGATCCTATATTATATCTACTATTTATACTTTTATATATGTTTTTATTTGTTCGCTTAGCGTTTTATATCTATATATATATATATATATATATATATAATATATATATATATAAACTAAAAAATTAAATAAAGAATTGGGACACATTACACACGCGATTAACACGACGCTTATTAGTTGATATCACGATTACTAACAAATCGGGCTTAACCTATAGTCATGTATATTAATGATCTGTTTCTGCTTTATTTATTTAACGGTTCACGTTATTTTAATGCAGTAGATGACGCGAAGGGGAGAGAGAGACACATGAAGCTGAGATGATGGCGATAAAGAGTTCACTACTCGTTCTCGCATTTCACAATGGTGTGTAGTGTGTGTGAGGCGTTTATTAGCCTATAGCTTAATATACTACACACACGTCGTGAGCGCCATAGTGTCCGTACCACGCCATGCGTTTACCCTAATACTTCATTAATTTACGCAATACTAGTTGTATTTAGTCATTTTGAGCAATAGGCACACACATAACCGATGAGAATATTGGTAATTGCATATCAGTCATAGAATGTTTTTTACGTAAAGTTAACCTACTAACAATTTATATCAATAAACCATTCTCCTAATTAGTTTAGGCATACATAAATTCATTAATAATATTTAATCATATTAATTCATATACTAATTATATCATCTCAATATCTATATCATACTTACTATATCACTAATATTCTACATAATATCAATTAATATATTGCATAAACTCACTACAACAAAATTAAAATAAAATATGAAATTTGAAAATTAAATATAACATTTTGAAAAGCTTAGAAAATAATTATAAAGTAAAAGTTCTTTCTCTATACCGTTGCAATCAATTTATTTAAAATTTTTTCTTATAACCCACACAATATAAAAAATTATTACCAAAGCCTACCAAATAACTAAATTTAATTTAGAATACACACTCTAGTGTGGTACACGGCAAAGTTATCTCTGGCGCCGTGTTTAATTAAAAGAAACTTTAACATCGAAAATTTAATTTTTTACTAATATATAATAATTGAATATAAATATTATAAGAAGAATTCATAATTAAATAAAATAGCTTTAATGATTTCTAATAATCATTTTCAAATGAATATAAAAATCACAAAGTATATATTATATAACACTTATAATAAAATTAAAGACCATACACTGTTAAAAATAATATATTTCTTTATTAAATGGTCTTATTCGTAACGCACTTTTTATAAAATTTAACTCTTAACTTCGTTAGAAAGATTGATATAATATAAGATCTGAAGAATGTATTCGATTCGTTTTTGCTGAAATCTTATCACTATATACATGTGCTAAGAAGTCTCTATATTTAATATACATCTATCATTCTTTCTAATTATTATATACCTTATATTTTTATATATCTCATTCTCTATTATATATATTTTATTATTCTGATTATATGTACTACTATCATCAGGCTATCACTCTCTATATTGAGGGGGGTGTTTACATTAACTATCCTCTCCGTCCTGACTACCGGCATTTCCCTCTTCACCGCCTTTTACCAGGCACCACACTTGACAATTTCCGTCTTTCTATTATTATATTTACTCACCCTATATTACTATGCAAATTGACTCCAAGATAATCTTTATATAACACTTAATATATTTACTTAGTAATATATATTTATTCATATCTAACCGTTATTATACTTTCTTACTTCACTTTATCTACTATTATCTTCATATTATCTCACTATTATTCTATTACTTTCATACTAATCTATACTTATTACTCTCTTATTATATATCCTATATATATACTAAATTATAAAATCCAGTTCATGCATCATCTTATATATATATAATTATAATAATATATATATATCTCCTCTATTTTATATCGTATTTTATGGTTTATTTAATAATAGGATAATAATATATAATATAAACATCATATAAAGTTTATGATATGAGTAGATACTACTATATATATATATATATATATATTAATATATATAATATATATATATATAATAATAATAAATAGTGTATTAAAGAATTATATATTTTGCGAAGTATCAGTAGTTGTTACCATGTAATATATCTTTCAGGTTGTCATTCTTTTCTAACACTATGAAGTGAAGGTTGTTATTGAATCTATACATGTCGTGTCGGAGAGAAAGACATACACAACACACCTAGGAGCAACCATAGCGATTGATAACCACCATTTTGACTGGTCTGAACAAGAATATCTAAATGGACCACCTTGAATATCATTATCTCCCCAACTTCAATGTATCCGATCCTCCATGGTCGCCAGGGACTGACATTCTGCTATCTATTCTTCTGCACTCACTAATCTTGGGCGCGAACATAGAAATCATTAGCCTGTTAATCCTGCCTTCACAGGTTCTCAAAGCGAACACCCTCTGTATCTAAGCCAACAAACATGCCATTCCGAAAATATCAGGGGGCACAACCACTCTCGATGAGAACGGATGAATTTCTCAAGATCATTCTATTTTTAATAAGGCATTCCATCCCAGATTTGCATAAAATATTAAGTCATGTATACTCTTTATATACCCTGCCAATAAATGAGACGCCATTTCATGTATAGCTATGTTTATTCTATAATATTGTCACCATTCGTATCTTTAAATGTTTATATTTTAATCTTATTTTTTAACATATTTGTAATCACTTTTAATTGATTTTGATATTTAATATCAAATGATATTATGAATGACATAATTCATATTTTATTGCAGTTGTTATCAACATTTATGTCTTACTTAAAATACACCAAGGCCCCCTTTCTTCTAATCTATACCTGTATACCATATATAATCAAATAATCATAAGATAAATTATTAATTCAAGCACTTTATTTATAATAAGTATCCACGATAATGTAGCTAATTTATACTACTATAATTTGTAGATTTTAATTATGTATATTTTGCATTTTGTATTAAATTAACTATGTGTTTTTATACCTCTACAACATAATGATATAATATTACATTATATTTCCTACTTCATCTTCATTAAAATTTTTCAAAATTACCTGCTACCGTTCTTCATCCGTCAAGGTCAGGCCCTAATTATCTAGGAGGCTTCTTTCCATATTTCCTTTCCCTCATTACCTCTTCTTAGAAACCCTAGTAGACCCTCTCAACTCCAATACACTTAGCCGAGTGGATAAAGAAATAAAATAATCGCAACTCAACTCTTTTTACCACTACCTTATTATCCAACGAGCAAAAGAATTAATCCAGCGATATACGCATACCTTTACACTAGTCAAAAGAGGTCTACGTTTTTAAATTTCCTTGAACACCGCGCGCTGTACGCTAAGCTACGAGACGTAAATGGAACTCACAAACAACCTCTGACTCCTTCAATCTTACAAATAAATCGCAACACAATCAATATTATATGACATACCTAATACACATTCTATATATAATATGTTTATCAAACTGCTATATAATAGTATTCTGATATACTATGTTAAAAATAATTAGTTATATTTAACCTCTTTATTTATAATATCTCTTATCACTAGATCTATACTAACCTATAATAATATATCACATACATATACTGATCTTTTCTTTTCGTAATAAACCACTATTCTTGATACTTTGAAGTTTCAATATGTTATCACTTTCATATCCTCCTTATTCCTATCTACCCTTTATCCACCTTCCATCTACATTTTAATAATAATATTAACATTACAAAAATCCTCCAATTTAACATATCACGGCTTTGAACAACCATAATTTATTCCAAAATTTCGCCTTCCTCTAATTATTTATACTATTGCATCTGTCATTGTAGCTTTTATAATACAAGAAGCCTCTATTTTTTAACCCTTACTTACTATATATTATAATCCAAAAATTATAACCATTGTGGTGATGGACCGATATTACCTCGTTTCCAGTGTTATTTGTTTTCCTACCAGCAACTCAAGGGCCCCCAAAAAGCCAATACTGGCTATTTTAAAAAACTAATCATAATATTATCATACCCTTATTTCGGGCATACCGGATACTGGATGATGCGCAATTAGGTAAAACTCCCATGCATACTTTGAGTTAAATGCAGTTCCAAATCCCTCTGAATTGCCATTTCCTAATCATTTGACTTACCTGCAAATTCATATAATAAGTCACCCGGTCAACGAATAATAAAACTCATTCTGGGTCATCGCATTGTCGAGCCACGCATCACAAACCCGAACTTTACCAAGGTCTTATTTTCAAACACAATATCGAGGTACTTTTAATTAATACGAGTGCCGGCCATGCTTTCAAAGCGCGTCAGCTTGTTGCACAGCGCCCTGGTTTACACGAGATGTGTTATCGCGTGTCAGAACTACATGCCTCTTACCCACTAGCAGTAAAAGCATAACTTTGCAGAAATGTCTACAAATAACCCCATCGAATCCCAGCCGTAGAGAGTTCGTTCCTCCGCTTGCACCTGGACGAAAACTAGTGCAGAGTTGCCTCCCACAACTAGTTAGCAGGTACAAGAACCAGTGGACGAGGGAAATAAGAGCTCTTTAATCCAAAGTCAGGTACCGCCGAAAAGCCGTCATTTCTTCCAAAACCTTTACAGCTACTCAGAAAGACCACAAGAAAGACAGTGCTGGAAATTCCCCTGTACGGTTAACTGGCCTGAAAGTCATGTAAAGCACTTGATAAGATCAAAGAAATTATCGAGTGCGTGGCGACTACAAATAAATTCTTGCGTATTGATATACAGGCGCTACAGATAGCCCAATTCACTGTATCTGCACAAAAATGATACCTCTTAAACAGCGTACAAAAGGCTTCAGATCATCATGCGCTCCACCCAATTATAAAGCAGAAAAATATCAAAGGAGCATAACACCTATTGAGACATATTGGATGACAAAGCTCTGAAGTAAAATAAGTTCAAACGAGAGTCATGAGAAAGAAGTACTGACTAGATGGTATATCCAAAACGTGCTTCCATATAACTACCAAACGTGACGGCTCCCATCCCCAAAACAACACACAACCAACGAATTTAGACGATCGGTCAAATAAAAATGATAAGGTAGAAGGAAGAGTTTTACCAATTCGCCTCCTTCGATAGGAGAACATACGGACACTGGTGAATAGGTTTCCTGTAGAGACACAATTCAGGTGTAGTCGCACTGTATATATTTCGCGAAGATTATTATTAACGCCAATGGGCACAAGAGTGTGAGCGCAGACTCCAGGATGATATGGAAAAGCAGAGATAAACGAGACAAGGGAATAGCTCAGAATAAAAAACTGCAATTGTCAGTTTGCAGAACCCGAGAGCCACGATCACAGCTAAATTTTTCTAAGACGCCAGGAAGCATGACAATTTGGAACTCTATACTGTGTGAACAGTTGAGTCATAAATACCTTCACATAATAATATATCCTATATGAAATATCACCAGTACCTTTTGACCGACGTACCAGAGCATACGCATCTCACTATATCATGATACAAATAAACGACACCTAGTTAGAACCACTACCGATAACGACACACTAGGAGAGTTTTTGATCAAATTACCAATCGGTTAAGAATAAATATTGTCATTAACTAGACCTTCAAAAATACTAGGGGTCTTTTTGACAGACTTATATAATCGGCCATGTCACCACGCTGTGAGAAAAAAAAGCTGAGTAATTGTATTCAGAACTCACACGACTGGTTGTAAAGGCTTGTTACCTTTAAAAAGCCCAAAATATAAGAGCAAGAAGAACTCACACCAACCCTCCTTCATGACTCACAGAGATTAGTCCCTTAAGGTGATCCCTAAGAACAGAGTAACAAAGATTCATGACATAGACAACAGGCGATAGTCCAACACGGAACATACGCCTAGCTCTAGATAGACGAACGCTTAGATTTATATATCTTACAATATGAACTGACAAAGAGAATGCATAATTGGTCAACGGCAGACGGAGACAAAGTCAGGAGCACTGCGGCCATAAGATTTATGTGTGCACTCGCACGCGCTAAAAGAACCGAGCAACCAGCGGAGAGCTTGTTGAAAAAGAGTGTGGCTCCGAGTGTGACTGGAGCGTGAAGACTAACACACACACCATACTATAACCAATGAAGATCACACACATAGCAACTATCGAGAGAGTAAAAGCGATAAGGTTCAGAGCTCAAAACACCAATCCCTTCACAAAGCAGAGAGACCCATAAACTCCCCGGCTTTTTATTGATCAGTATAGTAAGAGACTCCTATGAGACAAACGGTACCTTAGAAGCACACCAATTATCACGTCAAAAGATGCAGAAAAAGCACGAAGACAACTAGTCTACAAGTTCATGCCGATCTTTCGCGCATAGATAAGTGATCACTAAACAAAGGATTGCTAATCTAAAATATATTCAGCTAGTGATATCTGAAAGAAAAAGCACGGTATGCATTAGTTTAAGCAGGGCTATCGACAAATCATGATAAGAAACACAAAGACATACACAAGATCCTAAACTTAAAAACAATGATTAAAAAACTTAAGAAAGGAATGGAGACTCCCCCCTAGGACCCTGTGACAATGAACAGTATAGGAAATAAATTACTCCACTGATCGATCCTGGGTTATTACGCCACTTATTTTATTGACAACTGTGAGATATCATTACTCTGGCACCAACTATAAGGACGTGCCAAGTTATAAACTAATATCCTAACGAAGAAGGAGAGAATGGAAGCAATATTTACGTGATGAAATGCAAGATGAAGTGCAGGTGATCCCCCTCAGAGAGTATCCATGGATGAAGAGGAATGGCTGAGAACTGAAACTCAATCAGCCATAGAAGAAATAACTCTCAGATCACGAGATGATAACCTAAGAATAATGAAAAACTTGTAGAAGCTATGCTCTATCGGAAGAGATGGAATTCCCAAGCAATAGTTTCTTGGGTTAAGTACCTGCTGCCGAGAGCGAGAATCATGGCGCTAAACTATCTGAGATTGAGATCACGACAAAGGATCTTTAGAGAGCTCACTCCATATGGTTTGTTCATGTCCTGTAGCAACCTCAAGATAAGCGAAAGAGGCCTAAATCCAGAAGAATGGGGAAAACTATTATTATTGCCCAAAGTCTTCAATATCAACATAAAGACACCCATCACAAGTCGAATAAGTGCACCAATATTCTACAGGGGAAGATATACATGCTACTCTCGTACCATTATGGCAAAAATTATAATGAAAGCACTAGTCACCTTTATAGTACCTGCACATATCAGAAACTGAGTGATAGAGTGACGAGATTATCGAGACCAAAACAAAAAATCGAAATGTTTACAACTCTTAGGATAAAGAACACAGAATCTCGTGGCATACAGGAGGTAGAGAAGTCAACAACAAAACAATGACACACATTAATTGTGGTGTCAATTAAGCATTCAAACAAATCATACTTCTGAGTGACATGAAATATTCAAGACTAATTAAGCATACACTCAGTGAACTTGAGGTTAAATTGCTGCTTCGTTTTATAGATTACTAATATTAGGAATACCATATTAAATTGTACAGTAGCCCTTGAGCTGGCACACAATCACATGATGTCTAAAAACCATAATGGACTCATTCGCCAACAGCGTGCTTAAAGTGAAGAGAAGCAAGAATGTATAAGTTGAGTTACGTTTCCATTCAGGAGAGGATATCTATTGTGATTGCATAGATACGGATGGAAAAGACAGATAATTTACTTAACGCGCAAGAGATTTGGAGTGACACACCTGAGCCCAATCACTTCGCATCAGACAATGAACTACCTACAAAACAACGAGTCTATACAAAATGAAAATGGTTTGAGGTCAGTCGTATAGAAACTGCCCGCTAAACCAGCCGCATCGTCTTCCGCTTGCTCTCGAGCTCAACAGGCGAACTCTTCGACTGAATCCATTCTGCTCTTCTCTATCAAGATCATCACGATCAATTATCTCATAGTGAATCAGTACTGCGAGTGCGAGAGCCGACTGTTTACCCAGACATAGACGTGTGGCGAACAACCTGCTACACATGGAGCGAAGATATCACCTCAAGTGCAACTCAATTTCCGCGCACCCTCTCCACATGAATATGCGCTCCGAGATCTGTGAGTGAAAAGCATTCCACAGAAGATAGGCAAAGACTTTTACACTCACTACTAGTTATCAGGATCCGGAAAAATACTTAGACCAGCAAAAAGGTTTACACACAGTAGTATCACACTAGGAGATAACAAAGCATAGGTATACGAACGCTGATGTATAGGAGTACGTAGCTAGACCAGTCCAGCGCTGCGTGTAGTGAGATTGTTTAATCGGAAGGACTGTATACTATGGATTCACGAGACACATCCTGCTTCGAAGATAGGTCCCTCCCACAAGTACGTAAAACACTACAGCAGTCGGTGCGTGCTAGAATTATTTTGAGCATCAGACCGACGCTCAGCGATTGAACAATAAGTTATAGATTAGCTTGTACGACACTTATGGAGATGGAGCACTAGAAGCATTACTGAGAATATATAATAGCGGTCAAGGGATCTAGTTGATTAATCATCATATATAGATGCAAGTCATATACTGGATAATTAAATATAAGATATAAATTGAAAAATAGTTTAACACTATATTGACTCACATGATAATTATATCTTATATTGTTAATAATATAATAAAAGAAACTGCGACATTGAGGCAGCTCAACACTTGCGTGATACTACGACTCATCAACAGGCTCGCAAGTGAACATCGTGAACGCTACTTCAATAAATGCGTACCCATATCACGTGGTGGTACTCCCCTGGGTACGGGCGTTTACCCCACAATATAGGATACCTACTGCCTCTCAGAGCTAATCTATCAAACTCCCTAAAGAGGACGTGATGGCTCGTCGGTAGACCGCTTGCCGGTTCTGGACAGTTGAACGATTGGACCTCAGGATAAAGGAGCCCGAGAAGGCAATAAATTACATATATAATAATGAGTATATATAGTACTACTTATATTATATGGAGGTAGTGAGGTGATCATACTACTATAGTATATATTATATAATGAACAAAAAAAATTTAAGTTTAAAAGTATTCATTATAGGTATCATACCTAATATATACTATACTATAGTATATATTTATATATATATTTATATGCAGTATATAATATATTAGGTTGCAACGCACCGGGTGCGGTGCGTGGTGTGCTCATTTTGGTGCGGTACGGTGCGGTGCGCAACACAATCAGGGTTGTGGAGTCGGTTCAAAAAAATTTCCGACTCCGACTCCGGACTCCGACTCCACTCCCTTCAAAATTACCGGACTCCAACTCCGACTCCGACTCCGACCTCTTGAAAATTAGCGACTCCGACTCCGACTCCGTTTCCACCCTTTTGAAAATTACCGACTCCGACTTCGACTCCGACTTCACCCTTTTGAAAATTACCAACTTTGATTCCGACTCCGACTCCGACTCCGACTCCGACTCCGACTCCGACTCCGACTCCACCCTCTTCAAAATTACCGACTCCACCACCCTTTCTCAAAATTGGCCGACTCACGACTCCGACTCCCAGAGTCTATCAAAATTACCGACTCCCGACTCCGCGACTCGACTCCGACTCCGACTCCGACTCCACAACCCTGAACACAATTTCAGTCTCCTGGTGGGGTGCGGTGAGCTGAGGAAGAAAAAATAAAAGTGCGGTGCGGTGCTGTGCGGTGTGCGCTTAAACTATTACGGTGCGGTGCTTGGCGCTGGCAATTCTTGCGCACAGCACCACATTACTTTCTGACATTTACAAAAATCAAAAAAAATAAAAAGATAAAATTTATATATTATATATATATATATATTATTATATAGTATATATATATATATATATAATATATATAATATATATATATATATATATATTAATATAATATATATATATATATATATATATATATATATATATATATATATATATTATATATATATATATATATATATTATTATTCTTTACGCCTTTTCTAAAGAAAAAAAATGGTCGTTGGAATCGTAGTTACAAAAATTTTAACTTCATTCTTTCGATTTACAAAATTAAAGTTATCGTACAGTGTTATTACTGTATGCAAATATATTTATAATATATGGCAGTAATAGAATGCTAATTGATGCCTATAATACACATACTTTGAGTTTTGATCTTAATATTCGCAACTATTCAAACACAAGAAAATGTATTAACATTGTGATAAATGTGGTAAAGAGAACTGAAAGAAAACTGGCGAAGCTCAGAAGCATACTCCTTGAAAACAACGGGATGTATGCATTCTGAGCAGCATATCATGAACCCGATTACATAGGCCATAATTAATATAGCCTACATAGGGTTACATAGGCTATGATATAACAAATTTAGTCGAACCATAAACTTAAAGGTAATAAACCTTCAAGACAGAATGAACCTGCTCTTCCAATCGGCGATAACAGCAACCTTCCCATCTTTTCGGAAGTCACCGTAGCTTTCTTAGTTTCAAAGTTCTAGTCACTCCTTGGGTATTTAGCATAGAAACTACTCTGAGTTCTCACGTTAGACAAATTAAAGTGCAAAAAGTAGTCTTTAATAAAGTTTGAACTACAGACGAGAAAGTATTAATATAATTTAGAAACTAACTGCAAGATTGGGGTCAGAGTTATTCAGATATCACTCTAGCAGGTAAAGTTACGTATGTACAGCAAAAACACTAAGGGTGAAGCAAATCAAGAATGTTTAAGAATTGTTATGATATATATATATATATATATATAATATATATATATTATAATATAATAAATATCTATATATTATATTTATATATATATACTAAATATATAAATTATTATTCAACAAATTTTTAAAAATCTTGGTATATATATATATATATATATATTATATATATATATATATAGTAGTAAGTCTCCGATGTCCGTACCAACCTATTTCGATATGAAGGAATAGAGATATATTAGGGTTATGTGGAGGAATTGACAGGTCTGTCAATCCGACAAACAGACAAACCGAAGGTTTGTCTGTGTTTGTCTGTGTTTGTCTGTGTTTGTCTGTGTTTGTTTGTATTATTATTATTATTATTATTATTATTATTATTATTATTATTATTATTATTTATTATTATTATTATTATTATTAAGATTCGTTTTCCCGAAGGGAAAACGAATCTGAGTTGAAAATCCTCCTCAACATATGCATTCTGAATCCAACTCCAACTCCGACTCCGACTCCTGCTCCGACTCCGACTCCGGCTCCGGCTCCGGCTCGGGCACCGACCGCGGTTTGTCAGCCTCGGGTCGGGCGCCGGTTCCGACTCCGAGCGTTCCGCCTCTGCACATCCTCGCACTGCACCGCACCGCACCGCACCGCATTGCTCCGTTTCGCTCCACGCTCTGGCTAGAGTTTGAGACATGGTATCTCTATCAAACTTGGTACCCCGTTTGGGGATAACGTAACCTCGTCGTAGACGAAGTTACATCCCCAAGGGTCCTCCCCCAAAAGGGGACCCCACCCCCATTAAAAAAAAAATTAAATTGCTCGTAGAAGGCTGAAATTTGGTGAGACGGATTCAGAGTGTAATTTCTAGATATAGGTGGTTCCAGTTAGTAATAGGAATCCTGCCGGAGTAGGTCTGCACTGGTGCTGGCTCTCCGGTGCAGTGCGTGCTTGCAGTAAATATTTGTATAATAATACAATAGTGGTGTTAAAATATATGTTTATAAGGATGTAGAGTTCGACACTAAGTTTTAGGTTCCACCATGGTAAGATGGTAGCGTCACAGGCTCCTGGTCGACTGCGGGGCGCGTCCGCAGACGCGCCAGCCAGTGCAATCCGCCGCGAAACCGGCGCGTGCGCGTGCCCGCAGGCGCGCCAGCCGGCGCGATCTGACACGTGTGCGCGCCCGCAGGCGCGCCTGCCGGCGCGAACCGTCGCGGGAGGGGTGCGTGCGCGCACCCTCCCCTTGCGTACCGCATGTACGATCCGGTACGAGAATGCAAACGTGTTCTGTTTTCAACTTAATTTTTTTCAAAAATTTATTATTTTTTATTTTATTTTTTAATATTTTTTTTTTTTTTTTTTACTAATTTTTTTTTTTAAGCTTTTCATGTTTATAACATAAAAACTTACATTTTTACATACCCTAAATCATAAATCAGTAAATCAAGCCACCCAACCTACCCTCCTGTCCAATCATAATCTATTGATCTATGATCTAATGATCTAATTGATCTATTGATCTATTGAATTAAGGTCAAATTTTTTTAACTAAAATTGGAACGTTTTACATAGCCTAAATCAGTAAATCAGTAAATCAAACACCATCCAACCACCCTCCTACCAGTATTGATCTATTGAATCTATTGATCTATTGAATCTATTGATTTAGGTCAAATTTTTTACTAAATTGTAACGTTTTCCATACCCTAATTCAGTAAATCAGTATCCAACCACCATCCAACCACCCTCCTGAACAGTTTGATCTATTGATCTATTGGATCTATTGATCTATTGTTCTATTGACTATTGATCTATTAAATCTATTGATTCAAGTCATATTATCTGTCTCGCTAAATAAGTTCCTGTGACAAATGCCAGGATAAGAAAACAAGTTTTTTTTTTAAAGCCTTTTAACATTAAGTGCACACCCTTTTCTTAATTCATTAGTGTTCGGGTCGAATTAGAATGGACGTTTAGCAAATTTATGTTCAGGGCTCCTGCTACTTGTCTTGTGTCATGGTCCTACAGGTAGCCGAGATATTATTTCTATGAGGAGAAATTTAAAAAAAGGTTGAGATTTTCGAATAGAAATTTGACGAAGATCATATGGTGGTACAGTGTTTACCAGAAAGTTTAAAACGATTACAAAGATGTAATGCGAATTTCGCGAAAGGGTAATATGACATAAAGCTCTTCAATGTTTACAGGGCATAAAATTATAATCCTTATGATTTGAATGCATATAATTGAATGAGGATATATGCAAGAAACTTTCACAGTTTAACTCTCATCATTTAACAACATCACAGTAAATTTTTTATAACGCAGATATCTTTTCATCAGAATAATGTATATGCGTGATTGTCTTTAAACACACAGTATTTATTCTTGTTCGGGCAAAGAGGGATATGAGTCAGGTCAATGTTGTGTCTACCCAAATGTTCCCTACTCAACGAAAAGAGTTCCTAAAAGTATATGAAGAAGAAGTTACATCTATACATCATGGTTATTTACTCTGTGAGCTTCATCCAAAGAACACGCATAGAGTGTTACTGCGGTACAAATATCTTGCCTAATGAGATTGAGACAGTAACAGTACCTGAATAATCGAGTGCATTAGTAGCAGAGTATTTACTCTTATGCAGATAAATTTAAACTTGAAACTTCTGAAAAACGTAAACTGATCTGTGAAGATGAAAAATTCATACAATGTATAGCATAGAAGTATGCCTAATCTATAAATAGGAAATGTCTTTAAAACAGACGCACAGAAGGTGAAGTTACGTAAGTCATAGAAACATCAATTTAAAAAACTGTGCTGGTAACGTAAGAAAACTTAAAAAATAAAAAGAAGCTATTATACTACAGAGAGGAGGAGGTGTATTCCCTACCTTTACTCTTTTCCGTTATATAGCACCTCTGATAACCAAGTGGCTTGCTCAATGATGAAGAAGGTAGCAGTTTTACCCTATAGCGATTATGAGAAGATGAAATATAATACATGAACCATGGCTCTACAACAACAACAACAACAGCAACAACAACAAATGCAACAACAACACAACACAACACAACAAAACACAACACAACAAACACAACAACAACAACAACAACAACAACAACACACAACATCAACAACAACAACAACAACACAACAACTAACACAACAACAACAACAACATCAATTCGAACAACCTCAATCAGACATTCAGCAGCATCAGATCGGATATAATCCTTATCACCCATATTCAACAGCAGCCCTTGAGTTTATATGTCCTCAAGTTGTGCAGATAAATAATTACGAGAAAGAACTGCATCAATTAAACTCTGATTTTAACATTCATGAAAAAAGAATCCTATATATATCAAAATGCTATACAAAATTAGTAGATCTAAAAGTTTTTTATTAAATTCACCTAAAGAAGATTCAGCTCTTAGTAAATCAAGATACTAAGCCTATGAGTGAAAAGAGAATGACATCTTTTAAACATTGTACTCAAAGGAACAGCTTGCAAGCGAGGAGTAAGAAAACGGGTATAGCTCTATTTAATATTTTAAAAGATCAGATTACATGGGATGAAACTCGGTCAAATTATTTTGACGGGGAAAGCAATACTTGGCTCGAATATTGTTGACTTGATATCCGATCTCTCGCGTGAATTGGAAGAAGACTCCTGTAGCAGGATGGAACAGGATCAAACAAGAACTCCAGACTATTAATTTTCCGAGAACTTTAATTCTGAATAAACAAAGATTAGCGGATTTGGATAATATTCCATTGTCTCCTAGACCTGAAGCAAGTCCCTCTGGTACTTCTTTTGCATCGGGTAGATTAAAGTTGTTAAGTAGAAGTACATTACGTTCAAGTGTTGGAAGAATAGGAAAAAAACCACACATCGCATCAAAATGGATTAGTTCATATTTTTATTAATGATTGTATTATTTGTAATTTAAAAATTAGGCATATATTCTATGTTATCTTTCTGTATACACTTGCTATGTTTTTAGACTGTAATTTTAAAATGTTAATATTATTTTTGTAATTAAAAAATAATACTTCCAATATACCATTCTGATTTTTTATATAACCGTTTCGTATCAAGAATAAAATTTTTATTTTTCAATGTCATTGTGAATCATGAAGCCAAGGTAAGCGGGTCCGATAATATTGACTTTGATGTGAAACAGCCCATACATTTACCGGGGGTTTTTCAAGGTTTGGCTTCAAAGTTTTCCTCAAATTAGTAAAAAAAATTGAAAAAATATCTTAGAAGGTGGATGCTTTTACCCTTCATAAACCTATACGAAAAAAATCTTCCTACACGGAAACTATAGCCATCATTTAGATAGCGTAATGGCAATTAGATTTTGACCGATATGATAAAATAAATAAATTCTTCACAATGAAGGGTCATCGATATATTCTTTTGGTGATTAGATTTGTATATTCGCAGATCCTGATGGTTAAAGTTTTAAAAGAAAAAAAATCAAGACAGTTTGCTCCAGCAGTCCAGAGAATTATAAATATCGATGACAGATATGCCCAAAATGATATGGAACAGATAAAGGTACAGACTTTTAGGTAAAGAGTTTTTCAGAAATACATTACTGCGTATGCTATAGGGTGGATTACAAACATTTTTCAGTTAATAACGCCGCAATATTGAAGAGAGTACAAAGAACTATAAAAGGAAAGAATGCATAGGTATTTCACGAAGACCGAATACATTCAATATATAGATATACTAGCCAGACTTGGCTTATCTCTTATAATCGGTCTCCCATCAAAGAAGCACTTAGATACCCTATAGAGATGCGTAAAACGACAAACAGTTTGTACCTGATCCAAACCCAAGGAAAAATTAAAGATAACACAGCATTAGAAGTAGTGAGATTTATGTAAGAGTATCCAGGACTGATGAAAATATCAGAAAAGGGTATGAAGCTGGATGGTCGAGAGAGGTTTTTAAAGTAGATGCTATCAGAGAATTCCCTAGAGACAGGTTAAAATTTATACTATTTGAGGCATTTAGACGGAGGAAAAAATAAAAGGGGGATTCTATAAACAAGAAATACAGAAAATACATTTTGACCTAAGAGTCAGGAGTATAAAATAGAAAAAATAGTAGGTCTAAAGGAAAAGGTAAAATAAACAGTATCTTGTCAAATGGGTAAGTGTTACCCTATGAAGTTTAACAGTTATATAAATGCTAGTGAAATTAAGAAACATTGATCAGTTTACGTTGGGAACATGGAGAGTGAAGATCATTTCTATTTAACGCTGCCCTCATCGGCTTCTATGGATCTACATCCGGAAAATAAAATATCAGACTATACCACAGAGTTATTGAACCCTATAACTTTCGATAGAGAACTGTATGAAGCAGGATTAAGTGAAATAATTCTCGATGTTGGTATAGAGAATATACCTGTTACATATTTGGCGTTTACGATATTTAGAAATGTTGATAACTGTTTAAAAATGTATTAAAAGTAAAGCTAGCTAACGCGACATCAAACAGGTAAGAATGAAATTTTCTACGAAATTATGTAATAAACAATGGTCTCTTTTAAAATCGATTACCGAAGGTGGTTCATAGACTTTAAACAAAAAATTTTGAAGCAAGTGGACATTATAAAGATTTTAGTGTTTCTTGTTACATAAACCCGTTAACGGGAGGAGAGCTGAGAGCGTGTGAATCAACAATTAAAATTCATGAGGATGTGAACCTGAAAGATAAGTTTATTTATTTTCCGCCCTTCAGTTTGGTTTCGTAGTTGTTGTTACTCAACATATAATACACAAATATCGGAAATAATAACCCTCTCTAAAGGCTCTATGCATTATCTAGCCAACGATGGAGGTATGTCCACAAAAATGACACCGTGACTTCATTACATTTTGTATGCATGCCTTCTAAGATGTTTCAAGATCCTGGTATGGCCTATGTTTATACCGATATTATAGATCATCAGTACGTAGGGAATACTAAGCCTCTTTGTTAAGAGTATTTCATTTTCCTAAAGGTAAAAGAGTTATAAGTTTTCCTAATGTTCACTACTTACCCTTGAGTAAGACCCAACTGAGTTCGATTCGTATTTATATAAGAGATGTAGAAGGTAAGCCATACCCATTCACGACTGGAACAGCAGTGTGTAAAGTACATATAAGAAGGAAGCTCCGATAAATAATAATAATGGAAAGAGAACGAGTCTTCAGGGGGTCAAGAATGCAGAGGGGGTATGGTTTAGGTGGATTTTTTGCTTCGTTGTTCAGACGGGCCATCCCTTTGTTTAAATCAGGAGGTAAATATCTTGCTAAAAAAGCTGCTAGGACAGGGATAGACACTTTCCAGGATATTATGGGCGGTATCGACCCTCGAACAGCTGTAAAAACGACGACTAGCCGATGAATTCCTGATGAAATGTTAGATTGATGTTAAACGAAAAATACGACGTCAGCATGACTGGTCCAAGGTGTAGTTCATCGTAAAAAACCTATAAAGAGGAACAGGAAAGGTCCATTAAAGAAAAAGTGTATTGATGTGTTTACCCTTTAATAATGATGCTGAATGGCGACTATTTCACATAAACAATGACAACCTGTAACTATCTTGTATATAAAGAATGTTTAAACAGATCTCTCATCATTATACGTCTGAGAATTGTACCAGCAAGATGCATTTCCTTCACCCCTCCAGTCCAGACTGTTGTAAGAGTGAATTGGATCTCTTCTCT
>JABUQX010089793.1:0-2500 GCA_015478945.1 Trachelipus rathkii
GATAAGATATGGGAGTAACCTTTAGTTTATGATCACAAAGTAGGGAGGAAAATGACCCGAAAGGCGAATGGAGGTCCAAGTGGGACCAATTAATGAAGGATAAGCTTTGAATAAAAATGCCGGGGTTTATGGGCAGACAGCAAAAATTTTTGCAGATGGGAGGGAGGAATTTTCTGACAAGGTAGCGCCGACGAAGAAACACGTGAGCGAATATTGGTGTGGCAATACCGGAGCGTCCAAGATCACCTCGTGTAAGCGCTTTTGCCGGTGGGAGGAAGACCACTTGCCAATGCTCGGTTTTATATTTCTAAGTTTCGCTCCCCGCTGATCCCTCGTCCACCACTCTTGCCAATAAGACCGAAAGCCTTGTCGGATAGCAGGATAGTAATCAGTTGATGCCATGTCGAATGCAAATCGGGAGGTACATGAACAGCTCGAAAAAGACAGAGGCGCACATTAATCTGGCCTCTGTCAGGCAATTTCATTGCCAGTTACCCCTGCATGAGAGGGTTCCAACATAGTATGATTTGTTTCTTACGTGAGTGAAGCAGCCGAAAAAAGGTTTTAAGCTCCTGGAGCGAGCTGAGCGAATCTGAATAAGTGACATAAGAGTGGTCTTGTCTAGGGAATAGAATTCGAGAAAGGGCAATCATTATAGCCATTAATTCTGCAGTACAAATTGAAGCATGAGGGGCGAGGGTATGGGAGAGGTTTCGGTCAGGAAAGACAGCAGATGCACCCACACTGTCCTAAATGTTTTAGAGCCGTCAGTAAACACTGGAGTAAATTCACCGTGAACTACGGAATGAGACAGGAATGATGCCTTTAACATGGCAGCAGGGAGGCTAGATTTGGAGAGAGAGGTCAGGACTAAGATAATGGTGGGAGTAGGGAATAGCCAAGGTGCATGTCCTTCGTCATAAGAGAATGGCAGCATCTTTTGCAAAGGGATGTTGAAGAAATTGTTTGCAAATGGCCAGTAATTAGGATTCTGAGGTGTCTCCCGCAGAATCGGTGTTAGAGCAGGCGGTATTGGGGTTTAAATGCGAAGATAATTTGTGCATCTTCGAAGAGAGAGTAGCATCACATTTTATACAACTTCAAGGCTCACCCAGGAGGACGATCGCAAGGCTCCAGCAGACAAGGCTTGTAGCGGTACACTTTTTTCACTTTTTTTACACTTTTTTTAGCTTAGTCATTTTTTTTCACTTTTTTAAGCAATTTTACACTTTTCTTCACTTTTCTTCACTCTTTTGGGGCAAGTAGGTTACTTGGAGATATCTTTTTCTTCTGTTTTACCTGTGACTGAATTAAAAATGTGGTTTAACTACAAAACAGTTTATTGAACTCAAGAACTGGAAAACATAGGTAAATAATTTTTTAAATTTTAATTTCAGATTTGTTTAAAATAATTTTAAATATAATTGAATAAAGATTTTTGAAATTTGAAATTTTTGAAGATGGGAAGATGTAAGTTTCAAATGTCTTGGTTGGATAGAACTGATCCTCAAGGCTTCAAAATTAGTGAGTGGGGAAAGAAACAGTCAGACAGAGAAATGTTTTGTAAAATATGCATGAAATGCATAAACATTTCCTCAAATGGCTTCCAGGCAGTTATACAACATTCAAAGAAAGCAGTTCATATCAATTACAGCAAAGTTAAATTAAAAAAAGATCAGTTACAATTATTGCCTATTTGTAATGTTAAATCAAAATATGGAAAATTCAAGTGATCAAAATAAACAAGTCACACCATTGTCCTCTTGTAGCAAGATTATCAAACGGTATGCTGATCGAGCTAAAACTACTGCTATGGAACTAATGTGGTGCTTGAAATGTGTTGCTGCGGACTACAGTTTTGCTTCTTGCAATGGACTTCGTGAAACTTTTCAGGTAAGCTATGTCATGAGTTACTCAATACATTTGGAAAAAGCTGAACCAGAGTTCGAAAAAAAATCTATAGATCTGTATGGGGCTTCAGTTTTTAATCAAAACACCGATTTTTGCCAAAACCATTCACATCAAACAATTCCAATATTCACTCCGGGGCTTCACCTCCAGGACGTCACATGTAATGAGATGTGAAAGCAGCATTTTTCCCACATCAGGCAGAAACTCTTTACATAGTACCAGGTCATCATAGTCAGAGAGAACTTTTAATAATGCTTTAATCACTGTTAAAAGTGCTCTTTTCTTAAAATGTATTATAACAAACCTTACCTTATTTCTCTAACTCCAGATCTCCTTTCCATGGGACCTTTAGCATATAAACAATACATTGCTTACTTGGATAGAGAAAAGAGAAAAAAAAGGAGACTTCGAAGATGGAAGCCTGCAAAGCTGAAACAAGGGACAAAAAAAATTGCTCTTAAAGAGGAAAAACAAAAAACAAATGACCAAAAAAGGAAAAAAAATTTCTGATGATGAACAAATGCTGAAGAAGCTACGAAAAGAAGAGGCAGAGCAAAAGTGGAAGTGCAGACAAACTGCTATTGGAAGC
>JABUQX010089793.1:7500-30468 GCA_015478945.1 Trachelipus rathkii
TGCATTTCGAGCGATCAGACACCAAATTCCCGATCAAGAATAGGAATTGAAAGGAAGGTGGGTTCAATCGAGTGGCAGTTAGATAAAAACTTCCGATATTACAAAAGCTAATGATCAAGAAGGATGCAGAAAATGGCATTAGAATAGACCATTACCAAAGTATATATATAATTATATTTATACTATACCACTACTGCATTGTCCTTATTTCAAGACGGTAAACTGGGATATGGCGAAGAGTAAAGAACTACGATTTTAAGAGAAATATTGTTTATCAGTCGGACCGGGCAACGCCGAAGCATTTTCATTGAAACTAGTTTAGTATTTATGAAAAAGATGTGTATAAATATATCAAGTGTTATAGATATCAAGTAGACACTCTAGCGAAGGGCGAGAAATACGCTAAAGATAGTCCTTGTGTAGATGAAGAGCGAGAGGAGGAAGCAACATGACAGAGGAATGCAATGAAAGTTTATGCTTTTCTAGACTCCAAAAACTCAGCGAGAAATCTGTCAAGTTTAAGCAGGCACCTTCATTCTACTAGTGCATTTAAATTTTAAGGGCAGAGTATCTACTTAAGTAAGCTATGCAAATCTATTAGTTTGTAATTTTACTGTTATATTAAAAAGACTAAGAAAACAATTGAAGAATGTTTATTTTGAGGTAGGAAAACAGTAAGCTAGTTTTATTTAAACGTGAAATAATGAACTCTTTAACGTTTATGATTAGAATCATTTTTTGATATTTCCGGAACAAGTGTAAAATGTGAAGATGGTTTAAAAAAGTAGTAATAATAAAATTGCAAAATCTGCACAAGTGTAAATTGTGAAGATAGTTTAAAAAAATAGTAATAATAAAACTGCAAAATCTGCACAGATTAGAAGAAAATTTCAAATGAAATCATATTAGCAGATCATGTTACAATATATAGAACCGGTTAGGCAGTTGCACCTAGTCAAAAGAGAAAAAAAACTTTCCTCAAATAAACCAATGAACAATCTAGAGCATATCTCAAACAAATAATCTTATTAAATTCAATGATAAGATTACATTTTGAGAAACTATACTTGTTTATCTTTTGATTTATGTGTAGAATGTGCTTCGCTTTCTACTCTTTGGAATAATCCTATAAAAATAATTCTGAATTAACTACAAAATTCTGTAAGAAATTGCATGGTAAAAATTCAGATTTTATTTTACCTTTTAGGATAGCATTTGATCTAATATTACTACAAGTAGTTTATCTTAACCTTCACATGTTTGCATATTCTCATTTTTTTTTTCTTTTAAATGAGGATTGAAATGAAAAAGTTGAAAAGATTTTAAAATGTAATAAAAAAAAAAACAAAAATAAAATCTAGTATATTATAAAGCATTAAAAAAATCAATAGGAAAATAAAGAATTTTGAAGAATTGCACATAAAAATAAATATATATTTACAACCTTAAAACTTAATATCTCATTTAACAAAATGTACAATGGATTAAAACTAATCTACAATAATATTAAGAACAAAATAAATTATAATACAAAAAGAAACAAATTAGTAAAAATAAAACTCAAAACTCTATTTTATGAGACCTTTTATAAAAATTTTATAACAAGGAAACAAATTTTTAATAAAAGAACGGGGAAAAAAACAATAAAAAAAAATAATCAATCAAAATTAAAGGATACCCCTAGAAGCGAATCTTCTATTGTCGAAGATTTTGATCAGAAGTAATTATTTTATCTTTTTTTTAAGACCATTTTTAAAAATTAAGTTTCGTTAACCTAATGTCATTTGTAAGTAATAAGACTTCATTCATATTTTACAAGGACTTCGTTTTCCCTTTTCAAATATATGTAATAAATGGTGGTCCAAAAAAAAAAACATGCATTGTGAAATGTTTAATATTAGATCAATTAGACATAATTAAGGTTGTGCACAAAATTAAGCTCCATCTCGAAAATTAAATTTCATGGTTCCTTCATCTACATATAAAATTATGTACTCTACATAATCTTCCACATAACTATATCTTTGAAAACAAACACACAACTCAAATCTTCATAGATTTTTAAAATTCTTGGAGTTTCCTTATGAGTGATTTTTATTGAGAGGTTTATATTGTTTCTCACACTAAAAACGCTTCTAAGAGATTGGGTGCTCAGTGGTGATTTCAAAATTTCTTCACAATAATACGAACTGGCGTTTTGTTCCAAATATTTGAAAATAAAATTTAATTACCCGTTTTTCGAAAGAAAATTATTTTTAGACAATATTATAAACATTATAGGATTGAAAAGGGTTGAAGTAGAATGGTAGAGCCAAATTATTCAAAGAGCTTCCAATTAAGAGGTTTGGATATTTTATTGATGAAAATCAACCAAATTAGAGCGGTAAGAGAAAATAGGGAAGTGGTATACCAAATTGAGCTCAAACTAAAGAGAACATTGGTGAAGTGGAAAGGAGAATGCTTAGCCAAAAAAGTAAACATGGAACATGTGCAATAGCTGCAAAATTTCAAAATCTACTAGAATTTCTAAAGTGCCATAATCAACATCATTTTTAAAAAAAAAAATTTAACATTAAACTTCAAAAATAATTGTATATATGCGAAACTAATAAATCTTATTAACTAAAGCATATCGAGCTACTGTTTTTTTTTTTAAACAGAGTATATTCACGATTGAAACATATTTGAACATACAGAATGAAAGTTTATACTGATGATAACAATGCAAATCAGATTTTGGATGAGAGGCTGTATTCTTTCTGTTGTCATTTCTATAAACTTGATAAAACAAATTTATTTTATTTTCAATTGGAATAAAAGTTAACGGAAAGTACTATTGAAATACTCTTCTGGTCAGAATGGTACGAGAGATGAAATCTTTAGAAACTGACAAACAATTGAGTACATATTCCAAAAGATGCCGTGGCTTACTTAAAAGAGCATATCCCTAGATTTATCTTGCAAGCAAATTCAACCCTAAACATCCGAATTAAATCCTGTCGATTTTGGAAGTCGAAAAGTTATCTTAGCTAGTGTATAGTGAAAGAAAAATAAATATTTCAAACATGATAAGTGCTTCACTTCAAGAATGGATTGATTTTCCACGAAAAAGAAAATTGTTCAGCAATTTAGCAATTCAGAACAAGGTTTAGAAAATTGATTGAACTAAATGGAAAGCAAAGAACAATTTCCTTTAAGTATACATAAAGAATTCAACACTATCAAAGTTGTGCTTACTTTGTAATTAATGCAAATTTAGAAGATTTCTCTCATTTTTTTTGTTAATAACAAATGTAGTTTCCTTACCTTAATTTTCAAGAAATTCAGTAAAAATTTGGAAACTAACAAAAAAACAAGTGTGTCGAATTTTAAAATTTGGTGATATAACAAAAAAATTCATAGATGTACTTTTGGTTATCTCACAAATTATTACAACTAAATTTACCGTATTAAAAATTCATGTAATGCATGTTTTTTTTTCCTTTGGACAAGCATATTGTAGAAAATGTTTTATAAATTTTACCCCATCATAGAAAAATATTTTGACAATGATAAATACTACGAACGATTTAATGTCTTTTTCCTGTCATCCAGAAAAGTAGAAAGTGTGCTGGATGGTTGAGAGAAAGTATCATTTTTGTTCTTAACACGAGTTCTTCGGCTTCCTGATACTGTTATACCTATAAATATACAAAAAATAAAAATCGATTTACATTAATAAAATAATTATGATTAATTAAAAATATAATAACAATTAAAATAAAATTTGAGAATTGGTAGAGGAGTTTTGCAATTTGCAAAAGGAGAGGGTTTGAAAGAAAATGTAGATAGAGTAAGGTGATTGATGATGGAGGGTGAGGAGAGTGAGCAGTGTGAAATCAAGTTTAATTGTAGGCAACTGGAACAAGTATCCAAGTTTAAATAATTTAGACTATATATGATTCAAAATATATGATTATATATGATTCACCTCTAGGGTGGATTTTTTTTAGGACCGCGACGAGTTCTCACTTGTGTCATGTTCTTCAACTACTTTTCTGTTCCGGTGTATGTTACGTACCTCACCCTCAATCTGGGAATAATAATAATAATAATAATAATAATAATAATAATAATAATAATAATAATAATAATAATAATAATAATAATAATAATAATAATAATAATAATAATAATAATAATAATAATAATAATAATAATAATATTAATAATAATAATAATAATAATAATAATAATAATAATAATAATAATAATAATAATAATAATAATAATAATAATAATAATAATAATAATAATAATATTAATAATAATAATAATAATAATAATAATAATAATAATAATAATAATAATAATAATAATAATAATAATAATAATAATAATAATAATAATAATAATAATAATAATAATAATAATAATAATAATAATAATAATAATAATAATAATAATAATAATAATAATAATAATAATAATAATAATAATAATAAAATAATAATAATAATAATAAAATAATAATAATAAAATAATAATAAAATAATAATAATAATAATAATAATAATAATAATAATAATAATAATAATAATAATAATAATAATAATAATAATAATAATAACTCTTTCTTTTGAGTAAGTGTACAAGAGCCATCAGTGCGCATCATAAAAAAGCGGCGATACCGAGTCAGAAAACCAACTACAGGGGTAACTCCTAAACTGAACGCAGGAAAACGGGAATTCAAGGATTAAATCTTATAGAGCAGTGTCATGACGTTCCCGAAGGAAAGCAAACATCGCGTCACAGTTGAAATGAAGTGATTCAGACAATATAAATGAGAGGCGGGATTGGAAAGGTATGGTGTGTAACAAAGGGAAAAACCAGTCTCTGGAAACCGTAAGGGCCACGCAATCCACGAGAAAATGGCGTACCGAAAGTAGACCCTGGTATTGCAGAAAGGACATATAGGGGTTTTCTCCCTTGCCATGAGGTAGCTATGTGTCACATTAGTATGGCCATAATAATAATTCAAAACGTAGTATCAAAGTTGGTAAATCAAGTTTGGTAAATGCATGGGGACTAAGTCTTGAGTGTACTAGGGCTCTGCATGAGGGTATGTTGTTATACATGTTAATATATGGTGGCGAAACTATGGTGTATGTAACAAGATCAAAAATACCTCCTTGTTATTGAAAGTGAACTTCACGCCAGAATTAAAATAGTAGATAAACAATTGATGAAAATTTCTATTTACCACAGAAAATACGAATTACAAAATAGCTCTCATTCAGTATAAAAATAAGTACAAAACTATCAACTTCGCTAATGGAGTAGTATTTTAATGCTTTGACAAGTAAAACAACTAAGCTTTCAACCAATGTTTCAACTTTTAAATATGAGATGAATTGTTATAATTGTCTAATTGCAAACTAACCGGTGGACCGGTGGAGATAGCTAGCTGTACACTGCAATTACTTATCTCCAAGAAACTACAGAAGAGTTGGCTAGAGGAGCAAAAGAACTCCATCAGAATATATTGTGAAACTCAACAAGAGAGCTAATCATATGAGTCTGGGAACTTAACAGGAGATCATCGTGGGAAGTGCAAGGAAAGCTTTAATATTTTATTTATAAATACTCCTGGATATTAATTAAAAGACTTCCGGGTAATGTCACGTATTCATTGATACCCACGTCTTGTGACAGTGTGGAATAAGAGGTATAGATCTAAGGCGCAGTCTGTTAAGATGGATAATCGTAGGGACATGTTAGGTGCGAAAAGAATTGATAAAATGAGGAATGAGAGTGTTATAGAGCTGTGAGGTGTGAAGAAAGGCGTGAATGATAGAATAAATGAGCGTATTAAGATGGTTTAGTCATATGGAAAGGATGAATGATAGTCGGTTGGTTAAGCGGGTGTATAGAAGTGTGTTAAGAACCGAGAGACTGGGAGACCAAAGAAAATTGGATTAAGGGACAGTAAAAGGGTGTCTGAAGGAAAGGAATGTGAAATGTTTAAAAGGGGTAAATGGTGTGGTTTTATTAAGGGGCATGGTTATGGGTTTGGCTCAAGGAATGAACCATGACATTGACGAGACACCACATTGGGGGGGGGGGGTCTGTCACGGTGTTTTGAGGCTCTAAGGTGGATTTTGGTTGCAACGGGCTCGCAAGTAAGGGTATGAGGGGAGGATATGGGGTGGGGCTTCTTTTCGACTTAGGTCATATTCTTCTACTTAACTACTATATTTCCGGAGCATGTTGTGCACCACACTCCCAATCTGTGGGGATCCGTGGGCAGGATAAAGAAAGAAAAGAAAATCTGAAGCTATATGGTAAAATAGAAATGTCTGATATTAGTTCTTTAAACAATATCATATTAAACTGGTGAAACGCGATTCAGAACAATACTTCACTTTTAAAAAGTACAAATGTATTTTTATTTTCATATCGTTCTTTAATTCTCAAATTTTTACAGTTAGTTTTTCCCCTGCGTCTCTCCTTATCTCCCAAACATTCTCATCTTCCTTGTTGGTTAATTCTTAAATCTATATCAATCATATCTACTGTAATTCCTTCCATCAATCTTGTATATTTTTATAAAGATTCAAAATTCCATCACAAGTCCTCTGAAAATAAAAATGAAATTTCTATAATTTTCTTTCTGCCTTCTTTCATTTTTAAAAAATATTTCTAAAGGTTTAAATAAAAATTCTTGTAGTATTAAACGAGAGGTAAAAAATATATATATTTATAATTTATGTATATAAAATTTAAATTTCAACGTAAATTTTCAATTTATAACATTGTGTTGTAGGACTTCAATCGTTTAAAATAATCACTGGAAAACCAGCTCTAAAAACTACACACCATACCTATATCATTGCACATACTTAACATCGCAAAATCAGCAGTTAGGTATGAGAGTTACCAGTAAGTAAATTTGTGCTAAATTATTCTATGTTATTCTTAATTTTCATTATATATTCTTAAAACATCACTCTCAATCTTCTATTTCAACACTTCAACATTTCCATCATAACATCAAAAAAGAACATTCACCCAACTTGAATTCCATTCAAGTCTGTTTCGTGGTTTTATTAATCGTAATTTCACATGCCTTTGACACTTAATGTCTACTCTATTCACTTATTTGTTCCTTAGTATACACATCATAAATATTAAATATTATGAAAACTAAAATCTTACCAGGTTGGTGCATATATATTTTTTTTTATTATCACCCTGATGATTTCAATACTCAAGCAATCTTATACTCAATAAAATGGTAAGAAATTTAACTACGATTTTTTCAGTACACCAAAACAATTTTTGAGGAACTACAAAGAGCAGTAGCGGAGTTCAGAACAGAGCAAATCTTTAAATCGTTTAAAACTGAATCCGAACACTTTACTGGTCGAAATAATTAGCCAATCCCCAAAACACCTTTTACACGATAGTCAGAAGTGCAAAAAAAAAATAAACTCCAAAGGTATTTCAGATCACGTAATTATAACGGTCTTTATGTCGTTAGAATTGCATCATGAAGGTCACGCTCACTAGATGTGGAAAAAAAGTATCAGAGAGCAAACCAGTGATTTGTTCAGTTTCTGAACGCAACTAATATTACCATCAAAAGCAGTTTTGCGATTTACTAGTATTAGTTATTTCCGATAAGCAAGATGAAGAGTATGTCATTAATCTTTGGATTCTGGTTTAGAGTTTAACAAAATTAGTTT
The DNA here is from genome assembly GCA_015478945.1 of Trachelipus rathkii. NCBI lineage: Eukaryota > Metazoa > Arthropoda > Malacostraca > Isopoda > Trachelipodidae > Trachelipus > Trachelipus rathkii. The sequence continues at coordinate 15,228 of JABUQX010089793.1, forward strand.
AAAGTTGATTCGTTTCTGCTCAACTTCTTTATGTCAAAATTGTGAAATTTTATACAATTTATGAAGTGATTTCAGAAATTGCAAAAGTTTAACAATTATATTTAGGATATTTTTTTTTCATTTTCTTTTCTTTTTTTAAGGGAAAATAAAATAAAAAAGGAACTGAATAAGATTAAGACCGCCGTCCATATGTCGAGTCGAGCAAAAGATAGAAGAAGATGAGTAAAAGGCGAGATTTGGTTTTTATATACAAAGGAAAATACGTTTAGAAGATTTAAAAAAAAAAAAAAAAAAAAAACCATTGTTCATTGATAGCAATAAGGGTTGGAATCAATGTCATGATTTAATTAGCATTTTCTGGTTTAACATAGTATAAAATTTTAAGAAATCAGCTCTTCGCTCGAAGTAGCATGAAGCAGAAAAGAATAATTAAAGCGTGAGAACTTAATGCAATTTGAATTCTTTTAAGGAAAATGGTAAAATTTTTTTGCTTGGATACAAATTCAGTTGCTTTTAAGGATTATAAATTTCACTTGCGTAAATAATAAAAAAAATTATTCAACTGGGATAGAAATGATAATAGTGTAGCTAAAAAAATTCCAGCCCAAGTCCAAAAGGCCATGGAAGTATTTTGTCCCACATTGCTGCTTTTCTCATCACTGGCTTACATACTTATCTCATTTCATTTCTTTTATCGAAAAATTCTTTTCATGCCTATCATTCTATGGAACAGCTATACTTTTTTTTTGTTTTTTGTTTTTTTTTTAATGTAAAATTAATAAATTTTGGGTTTTTTTTTCAACTAAGAACTTTGGTTGTATACTGATTAAAGTTCATTTCAGTCTTTCATTCTCCCTAATTTTTAAGTCGCACATTTTTCATTTGAAACTTTGTTCCACCTCCAATATAGATCAAGGCCACTTCCACTACTCCCTGAGTAATAATAAGAGTTAAACCTACATCATTTTTCATTAGAAGGGTATCTACCACTAACCAACAATTCTCATTAAATACATCAATGTAATTTATCGTGCCAAGTGTATTGAACTTATTTTATTCAATATTCTTTAAACTTCAACCCTTACAACATACTTTTTAAAATAAATTAACACAAAGTTTGTTAATTACTAAAACTCCCAAATCCCAATGGAACATTGCACAAACAATTAAAAATGGTAAAGGAACAATTGAAAAACTACTTACTACAAGATTTAAGTAGATAATACTGGCAAATAGCATGTAGGAGAAGACGTTCAAAACTGGTCAATTCTCGTGACACATAAACTGCTGATGCGTCTCTAAGAAAAACACTCCGTAAATCATCTTCAAGATTCAGAAGAAGACCCTATTTTTGTATTAAAAAAAAAAAGGGCAAATTTCAAATTAGCGTAGTGTCTGGTTTTGATAATTAAAATAGGACCTATATTTTGAAAATGAATAGTAAAAAAAAACTATAGCTATAATATATATTTAAAAAATTCGAAATTACTAACATTTGGCATGTTTCTAAGCTTTAGAACACTTCTCAAGCTAGAATCAATGGAAGAAAATCGTTCTTGAGCTGACATTGTGGATTTTCTAACGTTTGTATTATCTATAATAATAATAATAATAATAATAATAATAATAATAATAATAATAATAATAATAATAATAATAATAATAATAATAATAATAATAATAATAATAATAATAATAATAATAATAATAATAATAATAATAATAATAATTAATTATAATTATAATTATAATTATAATAATAATAATAATAATATATAATTATAATTATAATTATAATTATAATTATAATTATAATTATAATTATAATTATAATTATAATTATAATTATAATTATAATTATAATTATAATTTGAGTTATAAATTAATAATAATTATAATTATATTATAATATTAATTATATTATAATATAATAATAATAATAATAATAATAATAATAATAATAATAATAATAATAATAATAATAATAATAATAATAATAATAATCCCTCTGTGCGAGAGACAAAGAATATCCGCAGTGTACGTTCTGCGTGTCGTAGGAGGCGACTAAAAGGACAGTGGTTGTTGGGCTTGGTACCCACTATTTGCCGCTACCGTGGCTCAAACGGTAGAGCGACGGAGGTCGCAATGGCAAGGTCGCGGGTTCGAAATCCTAGTTCGGATCCTAGGTAGAATAATAAACCTAGAGTAGTTCCCATGTGAGGTGACTCCTGCCGAGGAGTTCCCCTCTTGAATAGGGCTATGCCCGTGAGGTGTGAACTTTTTAAAAAAAAAAAATATCTCTGCCCTAGGAATGCTTATGCATGCCTCGGACCTGGTAATGACCCCTTTAAAAGCAAAACTGCATGAAACATCTGGGTAGATGGAATGTTTGAGGAATAAATGGCGGGAAGAGGAGAGGAGTGATGAATGTATTTAGAAAAAGTAAATTTGATTTGATTGCTGTGATCATCAGGATGGCTTTCGACGCCCGAGGTCAACTGGTGACATATTTTACTATCTCACTAATCTATGGTCTTATTCCCTTAGGGACTATGGGGAGTAGTGTGTGGTGGTGCTTGACATATCTAAGGCTTTTGACTGGGTATGGCATGGGTCGCTACTTTCTAAGCTCCCTTCCTTAGAGTTTCCTCCTCATCTTTGCTTACTTATGTAGTTTTCTTTCAGATCGCTCCATTTCGGCCTTGTTGATGGAGCGAGTTCTTCTTCCATTCCTATTAATTGTGGTGCTCCTCAAGGTTCTGTTCTATTTCCAACGTTATTCCTACTTTTCATCAACGATCTTCGTTGCATTTCTAACTCTGTTCACTCTTATGTCGATGACTAAGCTCTACATTCTTCCACTCATTTCAAATCTGCTCCCCTGTTTGCATCTAGAGTTGCCTTTCGTCTACAGATTTCTGATTCAATTCTTGCCAACCTGGACGGGATTTCTCGGTGTTGTCACCGCAATCTTATGAAATTCAACTTGTTAATTAAAAACTGAACTTCTTCACATCTCCCAACTTTCCGATCTCCTTCGACGGCTCTAACGTCTCACCTGTGAATAACAAACATTCTTGGACTGAACACAAACATCAAATTGTCTTGAAAACCTCATATCACAACGGTTGGTAAGGTGATCTCAAAGAAACTGGAGGTTCTGTTCAAATTGCAGAAATTTTTTCCTTCTGCTCAGCTACTACAGTTATATAAGGGGTCTTATCCGTCCTTATATGGAGTACTGTTCTCATATTTGGGATGGCTCCGGATCCACGCTTCTTTTGGATAGGGTTGAGGCTAAGGCTAGAGACTAATAAACTGTTTCCTACTTTCAGACTCCCTTGACTCTCTTTCTCTGCAACGTGACATTGGCACACTACCTCTTATCTATAGGTATTACAAAGGCGGCTAATGCTCGAGAGAGCTAATTTCTCGCATTCCTTCATTACTGCGTCGCTCTGATAGCACAAGAAGTGAATTGCTCTCACATGAATATTGTGTGAATACTGGAGATGCAATGTTCATTCGTTGTGGTGCCTTCTTTCCAGTCAAATCTGTTCTGTGGAACTCCTTGTCTTCATCCGTTTTTCCTGCAGTAATTAATCTTTCTCTCTTTAAGACACACATCTGCATCCACCTGAGTGAATTGCGTTAGGCAAGGGACTGGGCGGGTTTATTTTCCTTTTGTTTTTTGCCCCTCTTTGAAAAGGGTCTTGCCCGCAAGTGATGGTAAAAAAAAAATAGGAGGTTTTGTGATGTGAAGAAAGGCGAGAATGAGAGAAAAAATGAGTGCATTAAGATGGTTTGGTCATAAGAAAAGGATAGACGATAGTCAGTTGGTTAAGCAGATGTATAGTGATGAGTGTGCTAGAAATCGACCGGTTGGAAGACAAGAAAACGTAGAATAAGTCAGTAAAGATATCTGAAGGAAGGAAGGGAATAGAAGTTTGGCAGAGGCGAGAAGAATGATGTATAATAGTCCTGAGTGAATGGCGAGGTTTTGTTAGGGGGTATGGTTGTGTGCCTGATCCAGGGGATAAACCCTTACATTGACAGATACTACAGAAGGGGTCTATCGCGGTGTTGCGAAGCCCTAGGATGGATTTTTGGCAGTGACGGGCTCGCACTTGTGAGTACGAGGAGAGGATGTGGAGGGGAGGCTTTTCTCCCGACTTACGTCAATGAATTCTACTAAGATATCTGTTTTTGTGCATGTTACGCACCCTACCCAAACTGTGGGGATGTGAAGGGAAGATAAAGAAGAAAGAATGACGATAATAATAATAATAATAATAATATAATAATAATAATAATAATAATAATAATAATAATAATAATAATAATAATAATAATAATAATAATAATAATAATATTATTTTAATTATTATTTAAATTTGTGAAGGTTGTATGTTTGAAAAACGGGGATATCATCACAGGAGAAATGATTCATATATTACAGAACAGATGCTATTATAATAGTTAAGAACAGATGCTATTTGGTACAAATCCTATTTAAGCACATTTTAATTATTATTATTATAATTATTATCATTATAATTATTATCATATTATATTATTATTATTATTATATATTTTTATTATATTATTATCTATTATCTCATTCATTATTATAAAATTATTAAAATTATCTATTCATTATTATTATCTATTATATTATTATTATTATGCACTTATTATTCAATTATTATTGATTATTATTATTATTATTGCAAATGATCTTTTGACTAACAAAATTGTACAGAACCAAACTTTGAGAAAAAACAATCTCCCCGTTAGACAAATTCCCTTACCCTAACAATGTAAAATCACCCTAAACAAATCTCGCGAGGGCATCTCGTATAAGGCGCATAGGCGATGTAATTAATCTCCCTAAAAAAAGTTTCAAGAGGTTACCCACCATTGCGACTTTTCGTAGAAATATAAAAGCTTCTTATATCCAAAATACTAACAAGCACATTTCTACCTTCATTAGGTTTTATTTATACAACGAATAATGATATCTACTAAGGGGATGTAGTAGTAGTAGTAGTAAGTAGTATTAGTTGTAGTATTATTTATTGATTAATTATTATTACTATTATAGTAGTAGTAGTAGTATAAAGTTGAGTTATCAGTAGTGGTCGGAGTTAAACAGTTTTATTATTGATTATTACTATGATAAATTATTTGATTATTATATATTATATATTATTATTATATTATTATTATTATTAGAATGTATGTAGCACCAGCTATGAGGGAATTTGAAGTACTGTAGTAGCATATTTCCTTTTTAAAATTGAAAGTCCTGAATGTAATACTTCACACTGCCTGTTAAAAAATTTCCTTGCATTATCAAATGTAGTTTTCTGATCTACTTTTATCTTGACTATCTCTTTTTCTCTGAAAAAATGGGTGCAATTTCTAAAGTATGCTTGGATGACTTTCTTTACAATTAAAACATTTATGTTCGCAATTTCAAGCGCATATTTCTATACTATGGGATTCTGAACAGAATCCAAATGCTGTAGTACTCTTACAATTTTTACTACCACGCCCAAACCTTTGACATTGGCAGCATCTTAAAAGGGATTTGGTATATAGGTTCTAATTTAATACCATAAATATCCATAAAACAAACGCTCTGGCAAATTTGCATATCCAAAGGTCAGAATTAAAATATTTGTGGTAATCTTTTATTTTCTTTTATAAATTCTTTGGACATATACAAAATTGTCAGGTTTTAGATAATTCAGCATTTCCTTTTCATTTTAGATGGCCAATTCTTGAGTCAAGATAGTTCCTTGAATTGTATTCAAATATTTTGCATTGGTCAAATCTATAGGCACAGTTTCATTTATAATGGACTTCGCCTGTAATAATCGTTTTGTCTGTACATTAGTGAAAGTTTCTTGTAATAGACTTCCTGATTTACAATATTTTGCAGATTTGATTTGACCTCCCGAAATAATTTTTTTAAATACCTGATGAGGATTAATTGTCTGTATATATAAAAAATATTAATATAATCATGCATCTCTGACTGTTTATATGTTATTAAACTACTATTACTACCTGTATTTAAAGCTGCTGCATCTTTTTTTTGTGTAAACATATCCAAACTCCTCTTCTTTGAATGACCAAAGCCAAAAAATTAACTATTCGATACAAGTAATTAGAATTTACTTGGATCCAATGGCTTGCGTCATTAATAAAGCCTAAGATTTTTTTTGCATGTATTATTTCTGTTAGTAAATTTTCTCCTGAATTTATAAAACAACTATCATTAGTACTCGCATTACTAGAGAACAGAGGAAAAGTTTCCTTTTCTATACTAGAACTAGTAGGCATAGACCCTGGTTTGCCGTCTTTACCACTCATTTCTTTTTTCTTCCAACACAACTACTCAAATTGGGCCTAGTTTAGTTGGTAATATCTTTTTTCCTATAACGTAATTTAACGGTAATTAATCTATGGTAAAGTTGAAAACTTTAACATAATGTTTAAATTCCTCTAGATAGACAGGTAGACTAACGATAATGAAAAGCACTTTAATTGAACACAATTATCTTTACAAAAATACTTATCACTTCCACTTTTAAAAATTAAGAATATAAGAACTTTAAAGAAAACTTCGTAATATTAATTTAAATTTAAAGTTTATGTGTCATGACCGTATCACAAATAAGGAGTACCCTTCTTAATAGAGTATTTTCTTTGCCAACTATCTTCTATGGAGGTCGCGAGAGAATTTATTACTTAATTATCTTTAATTACAGGTTCCAATGAAGCATGTACTCTAGTTATTGTTATGACGTAGAAATGTGTATAAATAAAGAAAGAATATTTTAGGAAAATTTTGTGTGTTTGCTTTATATTAAATGACTTGTTAATATAAAGTAATTATTATTGCAAAATAAAATGCCCATTACTTACAAAAAAAAAATTAACTCAAAAATTTCCGTTTATCTGCAGGGTTGGATATTGAAAATCAATCAATTGTGTTCTCATGCTGCAATGGCAGAAGAAAATTCGTGTCAAGCCCATTTAAGCTTTTGGATACCTTTCTAGAATGGCTACATATCTGCATAACAATAAATTTGGAAACCAGTAGAGCAAAACTGTATTTAAACGAGGCTGTAGAAGAAATCGATCTTCAAAATGGAACTCAAACTGAGGAAGTTTTTGAAATTCAGAGTGATGGAACAATTGTACTTGGAGTTGAGCAAAATGAGGTCCTCGGTGGATTCGCCATAAAAGAAACCTTCCAAGGCTACTTTGCCAATTATATTCTGTCTATGGATGTGTTTGATGATATAATAGTTAAAACGTTTTTAACTTGTGGATTATTAAATTTACAGATTCCTCATCTCACGTTTGATAACTTTGATAAGGAATGGGAGACTTATGGTTCTGCAAACTTCACGAATATATTAACAAGTTCTATCTGCAATGTAAGTTTTCAGGATTTTGTTGTATTTCCTGAGCAAAGAAATTTCAAGAGTGCTACTCACCTTTGCAAGACCATGAAAGGTAAAATTACATCTCCAACGAACAAAGAAGAAAACGAACTGTTTGTAACAATTACTAAACCATTTTTAGATGTATGTTCTAATGATTACAACATTTATATGTGGGTTGGAATAAGAGCAGAGGTCATCAACGGCTCACTGCAATGGATTCACAATGAAAAGAAAACCCCTACGAGATACACAAACTTCAAATCAGGGGTTTCCACCTCCTTAGATGATCCCAGGTGCACCTTCCTAGAGACGCATTTACTCGGGAAGTGGGTAAAGCTAGCGTGTGATGTTGAATCATGTGTGACTTGTAGTTTTAATAATTTGCCAAATTTTAGATTAAGAGGTCTCTGCTCTCATTCAATTATTGATATCACATACGAGATACATGGTTACCACAACAAAAAGCCAAAGCTTCAAGGTCTTCGAGGTTCCAATATAATATGGGAGAATGGGACATGGAATATTATAAATCCCAATATCAAAGAATTAAAAGCTGAAATGGTGATAACAGATGATACACAATATCCATTTGGACGTCGTTCATGGAATATAAAAGGGGACGCTTGTCATGACCAAACTCTTGATCTTTTTTTAACTTCATGCAACATCTCCGAATACACTTGTGGAGATGGAATTTGTATACCCAAATTCCAGAGATGCGACATCGAAGAAAATTGCCCAGACAGAAGTGATGAAGTAGGTTGCAATACTGCTATTGTGCCACAAAGTTATTCTAAAGCGGTAATTTGCTATTGTTTTGTTACATATCATTTTGGGCATCTAAAATTATTTAAATATTAAGAGAATACATAATTAAAGATCCCATTTTCCAAAGATTTATTAAATTTGGGAAATATATATTTTTAAATTATTTAAATATTAAGATAATACATAATTAAAGGTCCCATTTTCCAAAGATTTATGAAATTTGTGAATATTGAATATTTATAAAGTCCTTATAAAATTCTGTTATAATAACTTTTTGCTTGACGCTAAATTTCCAGTAAATTTATCAGAAATAAATCTTAAATTCTCATTCCTATCTATTTTCCTTTCAAGTCCTGTAATATTTTCTTTTATCATACGTTATTATATCTCTCATTTACTTTGCAAATTTCAGATACCTCCTCCCAAAATAGGAAAGCAACCTGCTCAGGTGAATTTATCGATTACGGTTGTGCAATTTTTTCCCCTTGATATTATCGAGTCCTACATGCGTTTGGTGACCCTTATTACACTTCAATGGAGAGATTCAAGACTCACTATGGAGTCTTTGGGTCCACATGAAGATATGAACATCGTAACAAATGAGAATGATATTTGGGTTCCAAAGTTCATCATTGAAGATGAATCGAAAAGCCAAGCTGAAAGTGAAATTTTCTGGCAGACGTTTAACGTCGTCAGGGAATCTGATGCTGAGCCAGATCAATTGACAATATTAAGTGAAGGTAAGGAAGTTATTCTTAACATCATTAACCACTTGCTGCTTTTTTGTTTAAAATATTCCATGGTTAGATGTAGTAAAAAAAATTAAAGGATTAATTAAATAGTAAATAAAAAAAGATGAAATACTCGTTCAAGATATTAATTAATGCTAAGCTGTAGCGAAATGTAATACTATAGAAAATTCAATTTATAATGTATGCCAAAAATCTCTATAGTAATCTAATAAGTCAATGAAAAAAACATTTAAACTTTCTATCTTCTGCTAGAGATTAGTTAAGATAAATTGCTAAGAACATTATAAAGTAACTGAAGATAGGTGCCATTATGACTTAAAGATAAAAGAAGATACATCACTTTGAAATTAATTTAAACTGTTTCAGCACTGCAAAATTTCAGTAGAATCATCGAAGAAACTAAGAATGTTATAAGTGATTTTAAAGCTCTATAAGATATAATAATATGAATGTCATCACCTCAAAGTTTATGTTGCGAGCTTAATTTATTCAATCACATTCCCCTGAACTTAGGGTCGGCGTATTGAGTTCCAGAACCTGAACCTCCCGAAATATTCACAAATTTTGTATATTAGACATTCCTTATCCTTTCTTCTAACTTATTCCCCAGGGCTATTCTTTCTATAATGAGAAAGAATAATAATCTTTAAAATCTTCCTTATAAGTTGTGCTAAGAGCAGGTGCCAATATTGGAGTTTTCAGCACCCCATGTTAGCCCCTACCTAAAAATGGACATAAAATTCTTAATTTTCAAACAATTTTGATGGGGAACAGAGCAAACCGCAACTTTTTCTCTCTAAAACGTCGTTTTCGGGTGTTTTTTTTTTGTGTCTGAAGTCATTGTTTCAGAGTTTTCATTTTTTCAAAACCTATTTTTTGGACTTTTTTTTTTAGCTTCAACACCTACAATTATTTTCGAAATGACTTCAAATTTGAAATATACATAGATGGGTTCATTACCTACAAAATGCACGAAGTAGTTTTTTGATTTTTTGAAATTTGTGCTCAGCAATGTCGAAATTCAACACCAACTTTTTTTGCTTTTAATTGCTGAACACAAATTTCAAAAAAAAAAAAAGAAATATAATTGGACCCATCTATGCATATTTCAAGTTTAAAGTCATTTCGAAGAAAGTTGTAGGAGTTAAAGCTAAAAAATATAAAAAAATAGGTTTTTAAAAAATGAAAATTCTGAAACAATGACTACAGACACAGAACCTGAAGCTGTAGCGTTTCTTACGATTATATCTTTCCACAATACTTCCAATCAAATATCTTAAAAATTTTACAATCCACAGAGTGTGAGTAAATGGGGCTAAACCAGGGTTGTGAGTCGGAGTCGCGGGTCGGAGTCTTTAATTTTGAAGAGAGTGGAGTCGGAGTCGCAGTCGGTAATTTTGAAAAGGGTGAGTCGGAGTCGGAGTCGGAGTCGGTAATTTTAAAGAGGTCGGAGTCGGTAACTTTCAAGATAGTAGAGTTGGAGTCAAGAAAATTTTGAACTGACAAAGTTATAGTGTGACTGGCTTCAATCACTTCATACAAGTTCACTGACTTGCGACTTCCACATCACAAAATGCAATTGCAAACTTCGAAATTTTTTAACCTGCACCTTATGTTTCAATTTGAATTATATTCTAATAAATTCAACCTTCAACCTTATACCATCTATATTTAAGATTCTGACGAAATAAAAGACTCCATGGTACGAAGAGAAATTTCTCTCATTGACAATGATATTGTACTAGCTGCTGTTTATATTGATTCTATCTACAAGGTGAGCTTAATTGAAAATCAATAACAAAAAGGTAAATCTGCACTTTGCAACGTGGCAATTTGTTTAAAGGGTTGCAAAAGTTCAAGAAGAAAGGATACATCTGAACATATTGTAAATGATGAAACTGCAACTACCCCCATTACTACCTTCTCAAGTCATTTTTCAGAAAGCTCAGAAGATGAGTATGAAAAGCTTCTAGATATTGAAAAACTTAGTCGAAAGCGTAGACTGGTTCAAGAAAATGGTCAAGGTTCTTCCTCATCATTCTACACAATATTCCATAACTTTAAACAAAATTTCTTTGCTGCACTGAAAGAAGCTGAAAAAATTGATATAACTTCGAAGCTTAAATTAGAAGAGCCCATCGAAAAGTATCCAGACATTGTACAAGAAACTGCAATTGCTATTACTGCTCTACCTCTAACACAAGTTAGCGTTGAACGGCTTTTTCAGATCTTCGCATTATAAAATCAGACCTAAGAGGAAAATGAAAAAGGACCTGGCAGATTTTTTTTTTTTTTTTTTTTTTACAGTCAACCACCACTCACGGGCTGGGCCCTTTTCAAGGAGGGGGCAGAAGATAAAACATAGAAACCCCACCCAATCCCCAGCCTAACGCAAATCTCTCAGGTGAGCGCAGACGTGGGCTTTAAAGAGGGGAAGATTAAATACAGTTGGAAAAACAGAAGGAGGCAAGGAGTTCCACAGAACAGAAGTAGCTGGAAAGAAAGAGGCACCACGACGAGCAAGTCTGGGGTTCTCAATACTCACGCAACACTCATGCACCCCTTGTGATACGAGGGCGATGCAAGGGTGGTGGAATGCGAGAGGTCAGCTCCCCGAGCACTTGCCACCGTAGTACCTATAGAAAAGAGAGAGTGCGCCAACGTGATGTCGCAGAGATAGAGGGTCAAGGGAGTTTGTAAGACGGAAACAGTTTATTAGTCTCTTAGCTTTAGACTCAACCCTATCCAATAGAAGGGTGGAGCCGGAGCCCCCCCAGATGTGAGAACAGTACTCCATACAAGGGAGGAACTGTTCAGAGGACTATAATTCCCGCAACCTGAACAGAGCTCCCAACTTCTTTGAGCCCACCTTAGCAACCATTGTAATATGAGGTTTCCAAGACAATTTGTTGTTTATGTTGAGACCAAGAATGTTTATGTTATTCACAGGTGAGACGTTAGAGCCGTCGAAGAAAAGTAGAAAATAGGAAAGTTGGGAGGTGTTTTTGAGAGGGAGATATAAAGAAGTTGAGTTTTTAAAAGAGTTGAACTTTACAGAGTTTGCGGTGACCCCACCGGAAAACCCATTCAGATCGGCATGAATAGAATCAGAAAGCAGAAGACGAGAGGCAGCTCTAGATGCAAAGAGGAGCAGATTTGAAATAAAAGTAGAAGAATGGAGAGTTGAGTCATCGGCGTAAGAGTGAACTGAGTTAAGTACGCTGAGGAGATCGTTGATGAAAAGTAGGAGTGAAGTTGGAGACAAAACAGAACATTGAAGAACACCACAATTGGCTCAGGAAAGAAGGAGGAAGAAGAGGACGCTCCATCAACACGTCGAGTGCTGATATGGGACGATCGGAGAGAGAAAACTAGACATGAAGTAAGCAAGAGAAGGAGGAAACCCAAAGGAAGGAAGGGAGCTTCGAGAGCAACGCGTGCCATACCCGGTCAAAAAGCTTTGGATATGTCAAGCGCCACCACCAAGACTCCATAGTCCCCTAAGGGCAGAAGACCATAAATCAGTTAGATGGGAAAGTATGTCACCAGTTGACCTCGAACGTCGAAAACCATACTGTTGATGATCAGAAAGAAGGAATGAGACTCCAGATGATCAGGAAATGAGAGTTAGAGAAGAGTTTCAAAGACTTTAGATAGAATAAAAGTGAGGCTATAGGGCGATAGTTTGAAGGATCAGAACGGCTACCTTTTTCAAGACAATTGAAGACAAAGCGCGCTTCCAGCACTGAGGAAAGTATTAGTGTTAAGACATAAGTAGAGTTGAACAAGGACAGGCGCCAGTTCAGAAGCACACTCCCTCAAAACACAGGGAGGGGCTGTCGGGCCACTAGCCTTCCCTGGCGTTCATAGATCTCAGGATCCCATACACACGATCATGTGTGATCACAGGCAGGGACATGGAATACTGAGAAGAGAAAGAATAGGAGGAGGAATGCCAGAGTCGACCAGGGGATGGGATAGATGAAGGAGACGGAAGAATTGGCCTTTCAGGAGAGTTAGCAACAGAACGTCAGAGCGAATAAGGGGAGGAAAGGCTTAGATTTACAAAAGTTGTTGGAATGTTTTTGGCAAGAGGTCAGAAATTTTTATCAGTAGGAGAACCAAACGAAGGTTGGCGCACCTTCTTTTTTAATGAAGGTAATGCTTAGCTGACGGAATAGTAACCCCTGCAACGATTCCGAACAGGATGAAAATTAGTAAGGTGAGCCAGGAGAACAGGGGTTTTCCATGCCCGATACGCAATGTCTCTCTCCTAATGGAGCGAGAACCTCCATCGAGCCAGAAATTTTGAGAAAAATGTTTAGTTGAAGATGGAATGAACCTGCTCATCCATCGGCGATTACGGCCGCAGTGGTTACCGAAGCATCCTCGAGTCAAAGCAGGATTCATTCAAAAGAGTAGTTAGCTAGAACGACGCAATACCCCCAATTAGCCCGATTAAAGTGCCCGAAAGTTCTTTTTGCCTTACTTGAACTCATGGAAAGATAATATCATAGGCTAAGAACTATAAGGCTACTATATTTAGAGTTACCAATGGGAGGAAAGACTCAAAGAATGATTTAAACCGAGAAGGAGTAGTGGTAAATCACAAGTCGGGCGTGTTCAACAAGAAGTAGTTAGGTCGATCTGGGATATGTGTGGGTTCCTTAATTAACTGTACCAGATCGTTGAGAATACTGAATGTTTTGGCCTCCTCTCCACCTGCATCGGTGAGGAACCCAACCATTCAGTGTGATGTATACGTGAAATCCCCTAAATAGAGGGACCTCCCCGGCATTTGGATGGGAAGAAGTAACAGTCTCTGAAGTAGTAAGATAGTCAGAGCGCGTGAAAATCATTCCATTAGGGGAACATTAGCAGGAAACACAAGATAATGATAGTAAGCGAAAAGAGATTTTAAGCCAAGGAACATCGAAGTTAGGAGATTCGAGATTCTCGGGACGTGTTACAAGGGTGTTTATGTTTATATAGGCACGAACTCCACCATTTCAGACGGAAATTATAGAAAAGTTATAGTTGGAGATGTTAAGTTTGTTTGAAGAATCAATGGCCAGCTGGGTCTCAGACAATAATAAAATGTTAGGCTGAGAGTTGGAAAGGTGATATTCCACAGACTCTTGGTTAGCTCGTAGGCCACGCACGTTAGCAAAGTCAATGGAAAACCCCTGCCTGCGCCCACCTACACATCTACTCTGACCAGTCATACGAACAGCCACACACTCACACACACAGATAAACACCCACAAACTCACACACACAGCAGTATTACTATTAGTTAAAACTAATACGCGTTTACTCAATCCACATACACGCACGCGCGCACCACAAGCGATCGTGTACTAACAAGATAACTAACTCGCAATCTCACGCATACAATAATTTCTAATAGTATAAACAACTTAAAACTAATTAAAAGCAAGACACTCTTGGATAAAAAACAATAAGCAAATAAATAAACATGTGAAAATAAGAATGCACGATCAAGCACCAACTAGTTATATAAAACAAACACAAACCAACACAGGGGCGGTTTCGTATTAAAACATAAAAATAGACTATTTTATAAAATTTTAACCAAAAAGGAAAATAATACATAGGAACCCTATATAATACCCAAAAATGTATAAAAAAAAGATTTAATGTTAAAGAAAAATAAACTAAAACTTATCTTAAAATTCTGAAGTTTCATTAAAATCCTAATCATTTGCAGAGATTAAGCATTACAGCACCCGCCAAAAAATTAAAAAACAAAACAAAAAGCAAAAAACACTAAAAAAGCACCAAAGATATTTAAAAATTAATACTAGAACGATAACAATTAAAAACATTAAAACCTAAATTGACATAATTAAAGATCATAAAGATGCTATTCTATTCTCAAGAACTAATTCATTCAATAAGAAGATAACACTAGATGCAAGTTCATGTAACTAAGTAATGTAGCAGTTTATATATATATATATATATATATATATATATATATATATATATATATATATATATATATATATATATATATATATATATATATATAAATATATATATATATATATATACTATATATATATATATATATATATATATACTATATATATATATATATAATATATATATATATATATATATATATATACTACTATATATATATATATATATATATATATATATATATATATATATATATATATATATATAACTATATATATATATATATAACTATATATATATATATATATA
>JABUQX010089794.1:0-57880 GCA_015478945.1 Trachelipus rathkii
GGCATCTATCGAGAAATCGTCATTGCCTAAGTTTCCGATTGAAATAAAAATGTGGGCCACTTCACTGCTCTTCTTTGAGCAATAACGATGATGAATAAATATTTAAATACAGTGGAAATGAGCCGAAAATTATAATCCGTAGTTCTTGGTTCAAGTGTGTCTGGAATTGTATTGATGCACGAACGACCTGATTTTTTTTGTTGTTCTTTCTACTCAATTAGGCCAATTAGAGTTGGGTATTACGTTACTTATGCCATTTTAATGTACTATTTATATTTAAATAATCATTAATACTTCCTTATTAGATTAGACCATTTTAATGTATTGTTTTTTTATTTAAATTATTTTTTTTTTTATACGAGGTTATTTAAGTATATTCTAATTGGCCCCTATAATAAGTTAAAGAGTAAGAAATATCCTAAAATTTGATTCAAGATTTTTTATAAATTTAAAATTTGTTGATATAAGTTTAAACTTCATTATCTGTTATTTAATAAATATACACTAAACAATTTCACGTGTTTTAAACGAGAACAACAATTTAATAAATAATAATAGTTATAAAAGTAAATTAAATTGAATGGATTATATATTAATAAAAACTTACAAAGAAAAATATAAGAAAATATAACTGAGATGTCTTTTCTTGATATTGATTGTAACTTTCTAATATATTATATATTATTGTTTTTTTCAGGACTATTATCTCCGTGTAGAGAAAATTTAATCTATTAGATTATCTTATTAACCTATCAATCTAAGTTTCACTGTGTATTCTAGGACTGATTTGGTTATCTTGATAATCTAAATATTAAAAATTTATCGATATTATACCATTTTTTTTACGCTTTATCCGTTTTTTTATTTGTGTCTTTACCTAGAATTATTGAAGATTAGTGAAGTATCTTTTTCGAGTGTTATACAGAGGTAACTACTAGTGTCGACTTTACTACTATCACCGCTGGCTGTGATGGAAGGGATGAGAGAGACTCTAGCGTTCCAGAATTGTGGCCCGACAGTGTAGAGCACAAAGTAGGTGGACCCGAGCCAGGGAAAAAGGGTTAGACCAGTAAGTTGCGGTGACCATTGGCGCCACGATTTAGATCTAAAAGAAGGCGACATGAATCTTCCTGTACGTGAATATATGGCCTCCATTCATACGAGGACAGTGACATGTCTTCTGTATTTGGTGGGTTGCTATATTCACTACTGAAGTATTTGTCGCCTTCTTTTAGTCCTATCGTGGCGTAGTAGTCAAATGCTACAATCACGCACACACGTGTTAACATGCTGTGCTAGGGCCCCAGTTCCAACTGCGCGAGCTTCTATGGGATGTGTTAGGAAATTACTTTAATTAGGGGCTAGGTTTTTATAAGTTTTGTAGTGAGTCAAGTAGAATCATGGTTTAATTACAGTTAAAGAGTTTTGTTGGATTCAATTATAAGATAACCTTCTAAGATTGGACTGATGCGCTGCGTTGGTAGTTCGCCATATTTCTTACTTTTAATATACATTCAAAAAAAATTACATATATATATTATCCGAATACCTACTATCACTTATATAAGGATTATTATACATATTTTCCCTTATATAGTCTGAGACCTTAGGTAGTATATATATATGAGAATATATATAGATTACATATGTACCTATATATATACTGGTGAACACTATAAATAAAAACATCTGGCGAAATTAACGCCGCGCCTAGCAAGCACTTCTCTGGGTGCGGGGTCGGGGTGTGTCCCACAGGAGCCTGAGAGAGGCGCCTGAATTGGCAGTAGGTTGAATTGATCATTTTTATTCGTGCAGTATGAAAACTCACATCAATGAATAGAGCCTCTCATCTCTCTCTCGTCTTATATATATTATAAAAATTTATTTTTATTATTTCACCCATTTTGGTAACTTTTTATATTAATTACAACATTTTGTATAGTAATTATTATAAATAATATATTATATTCTTTATATATATATATATATATATATATATATATATATATATAATATATTATATATATATATATATGATAAAAAAACTATATAAAAATGTTTAAATTTTATATTATATATATATATATTAATATAATATATTATAATAATATATAGTATATATATATATAATATATATATATATAATTTATTAATATATATATATATATATATATACTATTATACTATATATATTATTATTATATTAGGCGGACTCGGAAACTGCCTTCTGAGTGCTGAAAATTGACTCCCTTGTTATTTGGACTCTGATTAGAGTCATAATAAAGACTCTATTAAATTTCAATGGATATTTGTTGCTTAAAGTGATATATGGATATTAGGTATCGTTTACCCTTTATGAATATACTCATTTATGCATGTTGTTTATATTATATCGATGATGAATTAAAATGTACATGTGTGTAGGTTTTTAATTTATGTAATTTACAGCCTATAACTAATTTTAATTTATTATGTTATGAATTTGTTATGTTTGTATTATTATTAATTATATGATTATATATATATAATATATCTATTATATATATATATTATATATATTAATATATTATATATATATATTATATATATACTATATAATATTATAAATATATATATATTGAGATTATATGTATAGTATATATACATATAATTCACTATTATAAGCATATATATATATATATATAATATTTGTAATTATATATTATATATATATATATGTATATATAATATAATAAAAATATAAAACAATATATAATACATATATATATATATATATCTATAAATTGTTTTATATATATAATATATATATATATTATGTATATATCTATACATGTAATTTATATATATATATATATATATATATATATATATATATATATATATATATATATATATTATGTATATATATATATAATATGTATATATATCAGCTGGCGAAATACCCGCAAGCCCCGCGGTGCCGGGGGGCGCAGGAGCCGAGAGGGCGCACGGAGGGCAAGAGGGATGAGCACTTTTCGATGAAAACTCCATAATAATCATCTCTCTCTCTCTCCTCTCTATATCAATATTATAATATATTATATATATATATATATATATATATATATATATATAATATATATATATTATATGATCGGATATATATATAATATATATAATATATATAATATATATATTTTATATAGTATATATATATATTGTGCAAGATCACAACCTTAACTTAGTCTTGAAATGATTCTGTAAAGGAGATTACAGAGATGATTGTTTTTTATGATGTAATTAATGAGATATATGGGTATTTTTCAGTCAGAGTCTTCCAAGATGGAAATCACTGAAAGAAATTTCTTCAGAAACCTGCATCGGGCAACAAAAACTGGTTTTAAAAGAACTGTGCCCAACTAAATGGTTCTTCGAAGTTCAATTGCTTGTTTGCAGTTAAAGTTAATTTTCATTTATATTTTTGAACTGTTGTTATCAATAAAATCATCCTGAATCTTCGAACAAAAGAGCTCTGATGTTTAAAAAAAGTTTTTTTTTTTTTTTTTTTTTTTGAGGCGGACAACATTTAAAAGACAAATGTCTTCTTTTCACTTCATTTTAATGCTTGTGTTTCAAGGCAAAATTTTGGAAAGTATTAACATCACTTCTAAAAAACACTCCAAAATAAGCATATCCGGATTGAGTAGTCTTCCACTCTTTCAGAAAGGTGTGTCACCAAACTAAACCTGCGGGGAGAGTTTTTCAAGCTAGTGGAAGAGGCCAAGGAAATTGCAAGAAGCCGGCAAATTGAGACCTTCATTGCCTACTTAACGCAAAAGCAAAGGACAATCTTCTTTGATGAGCTTTCTAAGGATGTTGACTTAATTGATCCTTTGCACAATTTCAGGGTGAGGGTTTTTTACAGTCATTGATATACTAATAGGCCAAGTAAAATCGGAGGTACCAGAGTATGAGGAATGTGAAACAGATGTTTTGCTTTTTGAGCCATACAGCCCTTACAGAACAAACAGATTAAGAGCTCATGGATTCTGCTGACAAGTTTTACAAAAATATGAAGCCCAACGTGACAAGTTCTTTAGTTACGGAAATTGTCTGCTTCAGGAATGTTGTGGCAAAGTGAAATAAAGAAAAGAAAAATGACAAAATAATACAAGTGCCAGAATATTTGTTGATTGAAATTAATATGTTGTCTTGTATATTCCAGACGTGTGTAAAGCTTTTATAATGTTTCTGACACCCCCAGTAACTTCATCATCTGCTGAGAAGATCTTTTTCAGAATTAAAACTAATAAAAAGTTACTTTAGAGAAGTACCATGACGACCGTAGGGTAAGTGAATTGGATGTACTTAGCATAGAGTATGATCGGGCTCGCGCAATGGACTTGGAGAAATTAGTGCGAACATTTTGTGATGCAAAGAGACGAAGGAGGTTAATGAGCATTTAGAAGACTATTAATGTCAAAGTTAAGAAGTAATGACAAATGTTGTTTTGTTTATTAGTAAGTTTTTGCTTTACTTTACCAATAAGCAGTAATGTAAAAGTGTTTTAAAATGCGCATCTCTTTAATATATTAATATAGTAATATATATATATATATATATTATTATAATATATATATATTTAATATATAATATATTATATATATATATAGATAATATATATATATATATAGTAATTATAAATATATATAATATAATATATATAATTATATATAAACCTTTTTTTTCATTATAATACACTCTGGTTCTTGTAATGTCTATTGTGATTTTTCTTTGATATGAAAAAGAAAACTTTTTTTGTCATTCAAGTGTTCCAAAATCTATCCCACTCCTCCCATGACTAAAGGAGGCGCACAAAATAAGTCGCGGGGGGGCGCAACTGACCTTAGTTACGCCACTGATATATATATAGTATATATATATATATATATAATATATATATATATATATAATATAATGATATATATATATAATATATATATATATATATATATATATATATATAATATATTATATATATAATACCTATGGACAGTAGGTGTTAATGATATGGTGTTGGTGGTAGGCCTTCTGAATGGAAATCAAAAAGTATGTTATGAACGTAGTGAAGCGTGTTGTAAGATAAAATGGTGTTCTAATGGTGAATTGGTTTACGGATTAATAGCGGAGTGAGACCAGATGTGTTATGTCTCCCTTGTTATTCAATTTGTTATATGTGATGGGGTTATGAAAGAATTAGAGGTGGGGATGGCAGGAAATGGTGTTAGAATGATGGAGAATGGAGAGGGGTGGAGGGTGCCCAACCTATTGTATGCGGATGATTGGTTTTGTGTGCGATCTGAAGAGAGTTTGAGAGGATTGGTGAAGTTTTTGCAGGGTATGTAAAGGAGGGGTTTGAAAGTAACGAGATAAGAGTAAGTTATGGTTGTGAGGAGGGACAGTCCTCAATGTGTGAAGTTATGTTAAATGATGAGCAGCTGGAGCAAGTGTGTGAGTTTAAATATTTAGGGTATGTGTTGGAGGAGAAGGGAACGGATGATGCAGAGTGTAGTTAAGGAAAAGTTGTGAATGGCAGGAATGTGCTGGTGCAATTAATCGTTGGTGAATGTAAAGGGACTGAAAGTCTTGAGTGCGCTAGGTCTTACATGAGGGTATGTGTTTACCTGTTTTATTGTATGGTAGTGAGACTTGGTCTGGAAAAGAAGTAA
This sequence comes from Trachelipus rathkii, assembly GCA_015478945.1. NCBI lineage: Eukaryota > Metazoa > Arthropoda > Malacostraca > Isopoda > Trachelipodidae > Trachelipus > Trachelipus rathkii. Next base: position 5,709 of record JABUQX010089794.1, read on the forward strand.
GATCTATAACGTTCAATGTGTTCAGGATGGAACTCTTAGGGGCATGCTAGGTGTGAAAAGAATTAATAAAGTGAGGAATGAACGTATTAGAGAGTGTGTGGTGTGAAGAAAGGGGTAAAGTTGAGAGAAGTAAATGAAAGTAAAATGTTGAGATGGTTGGTTCAATTTGTGGAAAAGGATGAATGAAAGTCGGTTGGTTAAGCCGATGTATAGTGGAGAGTGTGTTGGGAATCGACGGCTGGGAGACCGAAGAGAAAGTGGATTGAGTCGGTGAACGAAATGTCTGAAGGAGAGGAAATTGAGTTTGGCAAGAGGCGAGAATAAAGGTGCATGATAGGAGAGATTGGCGGGGTTTTGTATGGGGCATGGTTGTGTGGCCCGACCCTGGGCCAGGGGATGAACCCTTAAAATTGCCGATTTACCATAGTGAGGGTCCGTCGGTCCTATGATTCGTCTTATGGGTGGATTTTGCTGTCTGTGACGAGCCTCTCACTAATTAAGGTAACAGAGGGGGGCGGGTATAGGCTGTGGCTTCCTTTTCGACGTTTGTCAGGTTCTCATACTGCTTTTCTTTTCCGATGCTTGTTACACACTTACCCCCCATCTTGGGGCAAAGAGGAATGGTGAAGAAAGAAAGAAAGAAAGATATATATATTATATATTATATATATATATATATATATTAAATATAATATATATATATATAATAATATAATTTATATATATATATATATATATATATATATATAATATTAATTATCAAGTATATTACATTCAGAAAGTTCATACCCCTAGAAGATAATTTAAAGCCGCACTTTAAAAGCAAAATGCATTTTAATTCTAAAAATATATGTTTTATATATAAGTTTTTATATATTTGTCCTGGATGACGAACTTCCCTAACGGTAACTGTACCTAACATATTTGTCACATTTATTTTTACATAATCTTCTTTTAATTTTTTTAAAAACAATTTCCCCAAAATTTCGTTTTCTAATTTTCATAGGTTATGTATGAATTGAAACTGGTAAATATTTTATAGTTAAAAATATATATATATTTTTCTTCTACCACACATTTCAATCAAGACTAGGGTTGGTGACAAAAAATTCCAGTGTTCTGTCCGGTAGACGAAAAATAAATGACTTTGGTAAGGTCACAAAATTTCGGTGCTAAAGCCAACTCTAACATAAGACGGTAGTCACGTATGACCCCATTATCACTGTAGTCGGTATAACAAAACGTGATCTAGACCTGCACGGCATGATTCATTTCCCCGGATTAAATTGATGTTATATTAACTTTGTAAATAATTTATTATGTGCATAATTGACTCTCAATTAAAAGATTGTGAATAATTAATTTCTTATTAACATAATTGATATTTAATTAAGAAAAAATAAAATTTCTGAAAAATGCATGTATTATTCTGGAACCGAATACTAATTTGGACAGGGAGTTCTCCCAAGCAATTAAAGGATCGTAAAGATGACCTTCTGTGCTCAAATGGAAGTCTTAGGTGCTTTGAGAGCCGGTCAAAGTCCCTTAAAACACCAACAAAATTTCACTCGGTGTAAAACCTGATATAATATATATATATATTATATATATATATATATATAATATATATATATATAATATATATATATATATATATATATATATATTATATATATATATATATATATATATTATATTTTATATATAATATATATTAAAATTTAATTTACTTTATCACCCCTTTATCAGCAGAAGCCATACCGCGTCAAATACCTCCACCGTGGCAACCCGGCCTCCTCCAGAAAATCTTCCAGATTGCTCTGGGATTGAGAGTTAAAACAGGAAGAGTAGAAAGTGGGATGTGTTTCCGGGAGCTTGCTTACAGTTTTGGATACAGATTTGTGTTGGTTTGGTGGAGGTTGAATTGTGTTTGTAGTAATGAATGACTCGGATGGTTGGCCGCATCCTTAATTTGGCCAATGGATGACTGGCTAGTTCTGGTATGGGATGTTGAAGTTCTGTGGATGTTTGTTTATAAAAGTTGTTTTGGTGGTATGCGTCTTAGGTAGTTTTCTATTAGTGCCGTCGGATGTGTCAATGTGATATGTATGAATAGTATAGGTGAGTCTGGTTATTTTGTTATCGTGGGGTGGCGGTGAGTAAATAGGTTGATATTGCTTAATCTTGTTGGTCGTCTGTTGTTATAGTATATCGCACCGGTGTGATAGAGCAAGAAGTGGAAGGCTGTGTTTTATTTTTGGGTAGTATATGGCTTTTTTTAGTTGATGGCTGTGAGTCGGATGATTTACCGAGGACCTTGGTTATCTGTTGAGGTGTGTGCTGAGTTAGTTATATGCAAGGTGTCAGCGGTTATAGACCAAGTAGTCTGATGAATGTCGGAGCGATTTGAGACCATGATGTCGGACTGATCATTGCTGCAAGAATTGGTATAGTGTGTGTACGCAGTCGTTTATATGCCTATATAATGGTATATACTGTTTCGAGAGGTTCGATATGCTTGATAACATAGTATAGAGCGAGCGGTGTAGAGAGTATACCGGTGAGTTGTTGAGTGTGTATTCAGATAGTGTGAGTGTGCGCTGCGCAGTGCGTGCATTATAGCCTAGATAATTAGTATAGTCACGAATGTATTGTTATAGGATATACAATAAGTTATGTAGGTATATATATATGGGCATGATATCATTTAGTCAGCAGTGAATCTATATATATTATTAATTATATATAATATATATATATATATTATTATATATATATATATATATTATATATATATATAATTATATAATAATATATATATAATATAATATATATAATATATATAAATATTATATATATATATATATAATATATATATAAATTTAAAATTTGTCTTGTTCCTCCCCCCCCCCCCTTTGACTTTGTCTTTGATCCCCTTCCTCTTTAACTCAAACCTTTCGACCCTACTTCTGCTGTTACAAGCATCGAAAAGAATTAAAGCAGTAGGAGAACATGACATAACGTCGAAAAGAAAGCCGCAGCCTTATCCGCCCCCTGTACCCATGTAATTTACGTGAGGAGCTCGCACAGACAGAAAAACCACCCTAGAGGCATCATGGGACGCGGACGGACCCTCCTAATGGTAAATCGTCATGTAAGGGTTCATTTGCCCCTGGCCGGCAGGTGGGCCACAACCTTGCCCCCATACAAAACCCCGCCATTCTCTCCTATCATGCACCTTTATCTCGCCTCTGCCAAACTCACATTTCTCTCCTTCAGATCATTCGTTCACCGACTCAATCATCTTTCTCTTCGGTCTCTCCACCGTGGTTCCCAACACACTCACGCACTAATAGCATCCGCTTAACCAAACCCTACTATTCATTATCCTTTCCACATGACCAAACCACTCAACATACCTTTCATTAATTCTGCTCATTTACCCTTCTTTCACCCCACCACTCCTCTAAATACGTTCATTCCCTCTTTATCAATTCTTCTCCACACCTAGCACAACCCCTAAAGATTGTCATCTGAACACATTGAACTTTAGATCTATACTTCTTATTCTCAGACCATAGCCTCACTACCATACAATAACACAGTAACAACATACCCTCATGTAAGATCCCTAGCAACCAAGACTTAGTCCCTTTGCATTCACCAACGATTTAATTGGCACCAGCCACCTTCCTGCCATTCACAACTTCCCTACTACACTCTTGCATCGTCCGTTCCCTTCTCATCCAACATATACCCTAAATATTTTAAAACTCAAGATCACTTGTTCATGCTGCTCACCATCTAACATAAACTTCACACTGAGGAGTGTCCTCACTCCACAACCATACCTTATCTTATTCCACGTTATTTCAAGCCCCCTCCTTTATCACTACACCCTGCCAAATCTCTCTATAATCCTCTCTCAAACTCTCTTCACGATTTCGCCACACAGAACCCAAAATCATCCGCTAATAATTAGGTAGGGCACCTCCACTCAACTCCATTCTCCACCATTCTAACACCCTTTCCTTGCCATCCCCACCTCAAATTCTTTCATAACCCCATCCATATACATTGAATAACCAAGGAGACATAACACAACCCTGTCTTACTCCGCTATTAATCCTAAAAACCAATATATAGATATTATATTAATATTCGATGGATATGTTCTGTTAGCGGAATCTGAACGAGAGTTGAGAGGATTGGTAGAGAGATTTGCAGGGTGTGTAAAAGGAGGGGGCTTGAAAGTTAACGTGGAAAAGAGTAGTAGGTGTGATGAGGACACTCCTCAAGTGTGAAGCTTATGTTAGATTGGTGAGTAGCTGGAACAAGTGCTGAGTTTAAATATTTTAAATAATATGTTGGATGAGAAGGGAACGATGATGCAAGAGTGTAGTAGGAAAGTTGTGGATGGCAGGTAAGGTGGCTGGTGCAATTAAACGTGGTGAATGTAAAGGGACTAAGTCTGGAGTGTGCTAAGGGTCTTACATGAGGGTATGTTGTTACCTGTGTTATTGTATAGTAATGAGTACCTATGGTCTGGAATAAGAGGTATAGATTTTAGAGTTCAAGTGTGTTCAAGATGACAATCTTTACGTGGAGTGCTAGTGTGAGAAGAATCTGAAATAATTGAGGAATGAATTATTAGTAGAGTTGTGTGTGCTAAGAAAGCGGTAAGATGAGAGAATAAATGAAAGTATGTTGAGAGGTTTGTCATATGAGAAAGGATGAATGATCAGTCGATTTGGTTAAGCGGAATGTATTGTGGCGAGTGTGTTGGGAACGGACCGGCTGGGAGACAAGAAGAAAGTGGATTGAGTCAGTAAACGAATGCTTGAAAGGGAGAAATGTGAGTTTGGTAGAAGCGAGAAGAAAGTTGTATAACAGAGTGAATGGCGGGGTTTTGTGAGGGGTATGGTTGTGCCCACCTGGGCCAAGGGATAACCCTACATTGACGAGATGCTACCAATGGTGAGGGTCCCGGTCGCTGTCCCATGAAGCTTTACGGGTAGATTTTCTGACTGCGACAAGCTCTCCTAATTAATGGTACTGAGGGTGCGGTAAGGCTGGGCTTTCTTTTCGACTTTGTCATGTTCTTCTACTGCTTTTTCTTTTCCGATGCTCGTTCCGCACCTTACTCCCATTCCTGGGAAAATAGAAGGTAGATAAAATAAAGAAAATATATTATTATTATATATATTATATATATATATATATATATATATATTATAGTATAATATATACATTATATATATTATTATAATATATATATAATATATATAATATATAATATTATATAATATTCGATTTCCTGTGGTCCCCCCGTGTATGCGGATGATTTGGTTCTGTGTGGCGGAATCTGAAGAGAGTTTGAGAGGATGGATAGAGAGATTTGGCAGGGTGTGTGAAAGATGTTTGAAAGTGAACGTGGATAAGAGTAAGGTTATTGGTTGTGAGTGAGGACAGCCTCATGGTTTGAAGTTATGTTAGATGGGTGAGCAGCTAGAACAAAGTGGTCTGAGTTTAAATATTTAGGGTATATTGTTTGGATTGAGAAGGGAAACGGCACGATGCATGAGTGTAAAGTAGAAAGTTGTGGAAAATTGGCAAAGGAAGGTGGCTGTGCAATAAATCGTTGGTGAATGCCAAAGGGACTAAGTTCTGAGTGTGCTAGGGTCTTACATGAGGGTATGTTGTTACCTGTGTATTGTATATGTAAATGAGACTATGGTACTGGAAGTAAGAAGTAATTAGATTAAAGTTTCAATGTGTCCGATGGACAATCTAGGTGGTTGCTAGGTGTGAGAAGAATTGATAAAGAGAGGTAATGAAAAACGTATTAAGAGAGTGGTTGTGTGAAGAAGCAGGGTAATGAGAGAAGATAAATGAAAGTATGTTGAGATGGTTGGGTCCATGGGAAAAGGATGAAATGATAGTAGGTGGTTAAGCGATGGTATAAGTGGTGATGTGTTGGGAATCGACGACCGCTGGGAGACCGAAGAGAAAGGTGGATTGAGTCGGTGAAACGGAATGTCTGAAGGAGAGAAATGTGAGTTTGGTCGAGGCGAGAAGAAAGGTGCATGAATAGGAAGAGAAATGGCGGGGTTTTGTATGGGGGCTGGTTGTGGCCCACCTGGGCCCGGGGATGAACCCTTACATTGACGATTACCATAGTGAGGTCGTCGCGGTCCCATGATGCTCTAGGGTGGATTTTCCTGTCTGTGACGAGCTCTCAATAATTAATGGTACATGGAGGGGTGCCGGTAAGGCTGGGCTTTCTTTTTCGACGTTTGTCATGTTCTCCTACTGCTTTTTCTTTTCCGATGCTTGTAGCACACCTTACCCCCAATCTTGGGCAAAGAGGAAGGTGAAGAAAGAAAGAAGAATATACTATATAATATATATATATATATATATATATATATATATATATATATATATATATATATATATATATAATATATAATATTCAATTCAAGGTCCCCCGTGTTACCCTCTTAATAGGGGATAAAGCACGTTAAAAGTTAATATATATATATATATATATATATATTCTTAATACATATATTAATTATATAATATAAATATATATATATATATAAATATATATATTATAATTTATATATATACTAATAATATATAAAACTTCCTTTTAACGTGGTAATCACGGGGGACTACAGGTAAATCGAACTTGAAGCTGGCCATCCCAAACCAGCGGGCCCCCCGCTGGTTTGGGATAGCCGCCTTAAAGTCGCAGCGAGTTAAGATTTTGCCCCGGGAAAGATAAAAACTCGACTACTATTCGCGGAGGATTGAAACCAGCGTCCCTCTCGCATGAAAGTCGGCATTCAACCTCCCTAACGCCACAAGGCGTTCTATATTATATTATATATATATTATATATAATATATATATATATAATATATATATATATATATATATATATATATATATAATTAAATATATATATATTATATATATATATATATATATATATATATATGATATATATATAATTATATAAATATATATAATATATATATATATATATTATAATATATATATTTTTTTTTTGGGGGAAAAAATTGATTTTTTTTGATTTATATACAGACCTACCACTGCACACAAGGAAGCAGCCACACTGGGTTGAATATTAAAATCCATGGGTGGGTCCTGGTTCATTTTAATTTTAAATGTTAAAAGAAAATTTAGATGGGGAAAGTATATTCAGTCAAAAAAAATAACTAAAAAGATAAAAATGTCCTCATTATATATAGTTCATATAAAACATTAAATTATATATTTTTAAATATTTAAAAATAAATTCGTGAAGAATATTTAGCTCTTGAAAGTAAGAGAAAACAGAGTTACTATTAAAGTGGAAGGACGCAGACAAGATATGGGATAACCTTTTAGGCGTTATAGACCAGAGTAGGAAAACGATTGCGAATGGGGTCCAGTTGAGGATAATCATTGAAGATGTGGTGAAAAGATTGCGGGGTATGTGATGACAAAATTTGCAGATGGGAGCAGGATTTCATGACAAAATGGTCGTGAGTGCTGTTGGTGTGGGTAATGACAATGAGGAGGCATGAAAGTATCACCTTGTGCAAGCGATTTCGTTGTGAGAGGAAGACCACTCACCAATGTTCCGCTTTATAATTCTAAGTTTTGCCCCCCGCTGATCACTCCTGCCAGCGCCCTCTTAAGAGGAGTATAACATAGTATTATTTGTTTTATGCGAGAGTGGAGCAGCCGAAGAAATTGTTGTATAGCCAGATTACCGTTGTTTGGTTTTAGAATTGGGGGTTTGTTTAAGGACGACTTCAGTGGAGCGCGCTATGGGAGTTATCGCCATGATGGCCTAGAATAAATGGGGTATGGAAGAGGTCGAGGTCAGGAAAGACCGCACACGCACCCTACACTGTCCCCCGTTTTACAGGGTCAGTAAATATGAGACAAGAATGCGGAATGAGACTAGAATGATGCCTTTAACAAGACAGCTGAGTGGCTAGATTTGGAAAAAGAGGCCAGGACCAGGCAGACTGGTGGTAGAAGGGAATAACCAAGGTGTATACCCTTCATCGTAGAGAGAACGGTAACACCTTTTGCAAATTGATGTTATATGCCGTGCCACGAGCTAGAGAAAGTGTCTAGAGTTTAGCTGTGCAAATGCCAGTGAAGAGTAGGATTTCTCGGAACGATACATCTCTCGCAGAAATCTGTGGCTACGAGCAGACGAGTATTCAACGTGGGGTCTTGAAAGGCCAAAGATAGGACTTTTGCACATGATGTTATCTCTCTCATCGCGAAGAGAAGAGCGTGATTCACATCGATTACGATATCTTCAACGGACTCTGACTGGACCCGGAGAGGAGCACGTCGAAGTCTCCAGTGAGATACGGATCGAGTAGTGCTCGTTTTGGAGTGGGAATTATAGACAGCTTGTATCGTAGATTGGGGAATCCTGTAGACCAGTGATATTCGTGAGGCGAGATGACGAAAATAATGGGGAGTCAAGCCACCTTGTAGCGAATGATGTACAAGTGGCTGTAGCAGTTTGCAGGCGAGGTTAATGTGCGGTGCGTAATTGATTAGGAATGATATGGTTATATGACTAAAATCGAAGGCCTTAAAAATTTGACTAGATGGAAGTTAGAAGGAATAAGAGAGAAGCATATACACGCTGTTGTGAATATTGCGCGGGGAGGGAATGTGTGGCAGTACTTCGACTCGCCTTTTCCTAAATAATACTCGGTTAGGAAGCGTATTAGCGTAGTTCTGGGACAGTGGGTGAGAAAATGGAAGCCATGGGAGTTAACCGCCATTGTGAAATATTGCTCAATATGTATGTATCTGGAGTTGCTATTCAAGAAATAGCAGCCTGGCACCTGCAATGTATAGCGCCAGGTCGTCAACATAAGAGAAAATTGACGGTAACTAGGATAGAAGTATCGATGGCATGGAATCAGAGAGCCAAATAATAATACACTTAGAACACTGCCCTGCGGAAAGCCTTTATACAGAATAAAGTGGCGTGATAGAACAGAAAAGCACCGAACGTGGATGGATATACTTGACAGAAAGAATAAATAAAGAGGGGCTGTTTCGAAAACGAGCGAGTGGAAGTTTAAGGAGAACCCCAGTTCTCCACGTTGTGTCATAAGCTTTTTGAAAGTCAAAAAAGACACCAAGAACTCTCCCACCAGTTGAGAAGGCTACTCGGATGCCATGGTCCAGTTTTAACAAAGAATCCGCGGTCGAACTATTTTTGCGGAAACAAATCTAGAAGTTTGAAAAAGCCTGGCGACACTCCAGAACATGGAGGAGGAGGAGGCATGAAACCATTTTCTCCATTAATCAAAGTATGACAGGTCATCGGAAATTGGTTCTTTGTCTTGTCACGCCACAACGTCCCGGATCTTTTCCAGGTTTGGGAATAGGGATTACAAAACCTGTAATCCAAACAGATGAAAAGGATTTTATCCAGATTCTGTTAAGCAAATCCAGCAAGAATGCGGATGCCGAGGGGTGGATATGACGGAGCATTATGTACGAGGTTATGTCTGGACCAGGGGCACCATCTTTACTATTCGCCAGTGCAATTTGATACTATGCAAGTGTAAAAAGACTGTTAAAGGTATGATCTTCCCTTTTCTTTGTTGAAAAGTCTGGCGGTGCAGTGTTAGTTCTCAATTTTTGAAAGGTTTCACGATAGCGGGAAGAGCTCTAGTGGCTAGCAAAACTTTAAACATGCATCTACAACAGCTGATGGACCCCGATATCGTATCGGTATATCACAGGCCATCCCGGAGGACTGTGGATGGAGAGTTGTTGGGCGGCGAGATATATTCTGTACAACTTTTCTAACACTGAAAAAGGGGAAGTTGTAGGTTGACAGTCGAAGTACAAGTTCGAAAGTATTGTTTAAGTGTTTGGCGATTAATTCGACGAGATCTCACCGCAGCTGCTTTAAAAAATATTCATGTTTGGGGTGATGCGGGTCCGTTTGTATTGCCTGTAGAGTTTTTTCTTCTCTCGGTTAGCTTGTGTACACTCTTGGGACCACCAAGGCGTTGCCGAAATGTCTACCTGCGAAGATCGCGGGATGCAAGCTCCTGCTGCTGTGACAACTTGCTGGAAGAAGTTAAAGGCATCATCAATAGTCGGAAACCTCTTATTGAAGGACGAAAGTGGGATAGCTGTGGCCTGATGTAAAGGAGATTCCACTCCGCTTGATCATAACGCCAGAGGGAATGGGGTGTTAACATTAGGCTCGGTGCAAGTTCATTTAAGGCTATTGGGTAATGGTCACTGTCCTATAAAAAATCAAAGCGGGACCAGGTAAAACGATCCATAAGAGAGTGGGGGCAAAATGAAATATATATACAGGAAGAAGAGTGTGTACCTAAACGTTCATATGTAGTCCTGTGTTAAGGCATCCCAGGGAAAAGTGTGTTAGGAGATCAACAAGGATCGTAGGCTTAGACAAGATGACAGAGTCACCCCATAAAGAGTGGTGAACCTTGAAAATCTCCCAGTATAACAACCGGAGTGGGAAACTGCTTAGAAAGGTCAACTAAGTTGGCCTTAGTAAACTCACTTCTTCGAACCAAGTAGATCGAGCAAACATTGAGGTCGGGGACAGATGGATTCGTGCTACCACTGTATGAAGTCTAGCTTGAAGGGGGACTGGAGAATAGCGGACATATTTATGAAAGCGTATTCCTGCACATTCCCAATCAATTGTCGACCTTCTTATCTATAGAGGTTAGCGTCGATTTATATTTCGACAGTGGGATTGGTAAATCGTGCGAAGTTTATATCGTATTGTATGTTGGATAGAGTGGGTTTCGCGTAGTGGTCTAGATACTATATTTTGGTTCTATTGGTCGTCGTGGCTACAGAGTTTAATTATTGTGTTTTTTGGATATGTCAGATTGCTCTCTGGTTCAGATAAGTATTATATGTAGTATTCGGGTGCCACGACTAGATGCTTTTGCTGAGGATAGGTGGTCAGTTGTTTCTTTGTGATGGTGTGTGATTGATTTGTGTGATATATAGGGAGGGGGTGTAGTTTGTGTTTGCTTGTTTGGTATGTGAGCGAGTGGTATTGTTCTGTTCTGATGTTAGTGGGCTTGATGGTGGTCAGTTGTGAGAGTTGTTGGGTATTACTGGGGGGAGGTTGTTTGTTGTTTCAGATGTGGGAGATGGAAAATGGCTGACACGTTTGGGTTCCAGTACCTAGGATAATCGATCATTGTGATATCCGGGTGTTTGGGTTGGGGTGGATATGTGGTGTGGAATTTATGTGCTTGGTTGACGAGGATGTCAGGGATTTTGTTGTGTGGGTTTGGTTAGTGTAGAGGGACTGATGTGGAGAGTTAGTTTGTGTTTTGCGGGTGTGGTGTATCTGAAGGTAGTAGGTTTTCAGCGAAGTCCTGCAGGGTGTATTAGTGTGGGTTAGCTTGGGTGGGTGTGCTTTTTGGTTGGTGGGTTGGGAGTAGACGCAAACGAACATATAGTCATTGGTGGGGGTGGCGAATGTGAATGTGAGTAGGTAGCGTGGAGTTTTATCTGTAAGTGCGGGTATTTTTCGTGTTGGTGGCGTTTATAGTTTGCTTGGAAGTCAGGGATTGCATGTATAAGGGGTTGAGTGGAGGTTGTGGGGGGTGATGGGTGTTATTTTTGTTGGTTTGTGTTTTTGCCTGTGGATGAATGTCGTTGGTAGGTGATGGGGGTTTTTTCTGAACGGAGGAATCGGGATGTTGTTGTGTCTCTGCGGGGATTGCTTTGGTTGTAGGGAAGGTGTGAGTTGTTGTTCTGGATTAGTTTTGTTTGGGTGGTTGATTGCTTTCAAGATGTAGTTATGTAGGTTTATCCTGGGTTGGGGTGGGCTTTAGCGTCTCGCCTATTGTGTGTTTACGTCTGGTGGGGTTTCTTATGGTCATAATGGTATCGTGGTGTTTGTGTTATTTACTTTTGTTTTTGTCGCTGCGCTATTCCTGTTGTGTTTCTGAGAACTGTATACCCTCCCATAAACGCTTTGGACACACTTCCAAACCAATCAATCACATGCTCTTTCGCTTCCTATCCTTTGATCATTTTCATTCCAGTAATCATTCTATACCTGAATAGATTTAAAATTCTTCAACTTTCTCACTCTACTCATCACCTCCTCCTTACTAAGACATCGATCTCCAAAATACCTATCCTTCTTGCACATCAAACCCACAAACATTCACCATCACCTCTTCATTACTGGCCAATGTATGCAGATTTCCTGAAAGTGTCCCTCACACTCCCCTAACATTCCATTTCATCATTAACGCAAAGGACATCCCTATTATTATGTCTAAAGCAGATTCCCCTTATTCTCATTCCTAATCTTTCGCGTGCTTCCTTCCAGAAAGAGCTTCCTATTCCCCTTGTAAGTCCCCATTCATTCCTTCCAAACTGCTCATTTACCTCTTTCTTTCCTCCTACGTATGCAAATTCTGTTAGTATTTTTCCTTCTTTCCATACTTGGTTTAATTAACAATTTTCGTTGAAACCTCATCATTGCTTAAAGTACATTCAACCACGCTCCTTTTTTTTTGCATCACCCATTCATTCGCGCCACTCACTCTTAAAATTCTCTTCTACTTACATATCCACATACTTCTTTTGCACTACTAACAACAGCTTTACTTCATTTGCTTCCAATCTGTTCAGTTTCACCTTTGTTAACATTCAAACTATTTTACTGCAAGCCTCAAATCTTATCTTTTACCTTGTTCACTTAACTACCCCACTTCCTTCCTTTCACCTTCCTCTCCATCCAAGCGCCCCCACTAACTTATTTTTACATAAAACAACATAGATGAATCCGGATAATCCATTCCTAAATCCCTCACTGATTTATACGATATCCAACCACACACTTCACATCATTGAATCTTTCAACACAAAATCAATCATACTTTTCAACTTCGATACCATCTCTACTTACACCAACTCTAGTATACTTATGAATACTTGTGTTTAAATGATTTATAGTTATACTTAACCCACGATATTCTCTCTCCTTCAGAGAAGATCAAATCATTCTTACTACCATTTCTCATTTCATCCGCGACACCCCATAAGCCACCTGGTTATCCATCCTTGTTATTGATCACCTATCCATATTACCACTTTTAAGGTCACCCAACAGCAATCATGCTGAAGTCTCCTTGCTCGACGGCCCCATCCAAAACATCCATTCAGATTATCCCAGAAATCGCAAATCTCTTTCAACATTACCTCAATTGGGAGCCATATTCGCAACCACATACATTACACTTTGACCTTCAAACTAATTTAACCATTCAGATATTTCTAGTACTACACACTACATAAATCTACCATACTACATGTATCCTTCGAGTCCACACATTCAGAATTGGCACGTCCTTCTCTCCCCCTCGTTTCCATTCCTTTCCACACCAGAACACACATTTCACACCACACCGCTCATTTTCATCGTTCTCCCTTTTATCCTCGTTTCAGCCGACCCGAAAGCAAAATCAAACTTGCCCTTTCTAAATACATCCATGCACTACTCTATTAACGTTGATTAAACATCTCGATTATTTATATTTTACTTTCTTTGTTTTATTGTTCTTTTTTTTTTTTTTTTTAATTTTTTGTATTTTTTCTTTTTTTTTTTTTTGTTTTTTCATTTCTTTCGTTTGTCCAACCTTTCAGATGAATATCTTCCAGCTTGGGCAGTCCATGTAACCCAATACGACTCATTACATTTTCGCCGATAGATAGAAGGCCGCTTAAGGCGATCACTACCTTCTCCGTGGCATGTATTAGCATTCCTTGGCAAAAGATACGGGTACTTGTGGGTAAGCCACCCAACTATACCAACCTTCGTCTCCTTTATAGTCGCCTTTTACGAACAGCAGGACATACGATGTGCAAGTTCTTCTCCCCCCCACACACATGGTGATATTATGGGATAGGGAATATTTGTAAGATATTGTCTAGAAGAGGGGTGTGGATATAAGATGTGTATATGATATGTGGATAAAAGGTAGTGTCTGTAAGATAAGATGTCTGGAGGATGAGGGTGAATATGAACGCAGAAAAGGTGAACCATTAGGCACTGGAATGTAATGGTAGACCCTACATGTTAGTTAAGTTATTTAAGTTAGTGATGTGATGATGAATCAGCAGCATCATCAATAGGAAGAATCGGAAATTATTTTCTCTTTGTACGATGAACAAGAATCGACATCGGAATCGCAAGTTATTCTGTCAACGGTCCATCACAACTAGAATAGTAGAGTCATGATCTCATCACTACTAAGAATAGTATTCAAGAAGGTAAAACAAAGAGAGAGAGAAAAAAAAGAGGGTATAAAATATTTACATTACCTGAATTCTGTTATTTTTACGGTCTGCCACGTATCATGAAACCCTCGGCATCAAAAGTAACAGCAGACGGGTGGTCAAATTCTCCATTGCTTGACCCGAACGCACCAAAACTATGCAATAGTACCCCACTTTCCGCGTCTATCAAGTGAATTTGATCTAAGCCTTTAAAAATATGAACTACATTATTACTTTCTTTCGAATAATAATATTATATATATATAATATATAGTATATTATATAATATATATAATATATATATATATTATATATATACTATATATTATCATATATTATATATAATATATATTTCATATTAATATATAATATATATATATATATATATATATATTAATAATTATATATTTATTAATATAATTTTATATATTAATATAATATATATATATATATATAATATATTATATATATATATATATATATATATATATATATTATATATATATATATATTATATTATTATATATATATATATATATATATATTATATATATATATGGGTGCAAGAAGGAGGGAAGTAGCGATTTCGAAGCGATGGTACTCCCTCCCATTGGGCATTTGGGGTGTAGGGTACATCCCATACGTTAAAGTACCCTTGTATAAGGTAAGGGGTGATAAGGTCAACCGTAGAAACTACAGGGGAATTAGTTTATTGAATGTTGTAGGGAGGTAGAAGAATTTTTGTAGAGACTGAGGAGTTGAATGATTAAGGTGCATTTAGAAGTGGTAAAATATGTTTAGATCAAATTTTTACATTACAATGGTTCGCTCCTTCTTGCGCTCGCATTGACACACTTCTTACACGGGAGTAGACTCTCCGTACTACAAACAGACCATAAAAATCACTATTACTATTATTATTCATATATCCCTGGTGTGTGTGGGGTGACTACTATTATTATTCATATATCCGTGTGTATGTGTGTGGGGTGAAAGAATTCCCACAGGGTATGTTTTGCGTGTCGTAGAAGGCAACTAAAAGAACAGTGGTAGTTGGGTTGATAATAGACTACCACTTATATCTTGATAGAAATGCTTATGCAGGCATCGGACCTGGTTGTGACAGTCGTAAGCGATCTTGCATCTTTCGACGAAATTGTAATGTAATCGTCGTCTGGTGTACATGGAAGTTGTATATATGATAATTATGTAAGAGGAGAGAAGGTGAATGAATGTATTTAGGAGGTAAATTTGATTTGCTTTACTGTGACTGAAGCAAAGCTGAAAGTAAGCGGTGAAATATGTCTGCTTTAGTGGAGAAGAATGAGAGGGGAAGAGAAAGAGTTGCGATTCTGATGAGTGACTTGTGGCACAGAGCTATGGTGGATTTTGTTTGTAAGAGTACAAGAATTCTAATGGTTAAATTTAGATTGAAACGGTCAAGGTATGTGTGGTTGTAAATGGTTTATCTAAAAGTGCTGTTGAGAGTGACTTTGAGATAATCTGAATGATGTTTTGGACGGGATGAGTAGGAACTTTAGATTGATTGTGGTTATGGCGACCTAAATAGTTTGATAGGTAATCGAAAAAGGGGTATAGCAGGTGACTTTGGGATTGCGGGAGAAAATGAGAATAATTAATAGGAAGGTGACTGATTCCTGTGGAGAGAGAGGTATGCGTGTAAGTAATACATTCTTGGAGGTTAAGAGACCGAGTATTCATAAGTATACGAGAGTTGAGAATAGTTAGAGATAGTCTCGAAGTGAAAAGTATGAGTGATTTTGTGTTGAAGGAGGAGATGTTGAAATATATGATGAACTTTAAATCGGAGGGGGTTGGGGATTGGAATATCAGATCATTATGTTGTATTATGGAGAGGAAAGAGTTAAGTAAGGAAGTAGGGAGAATTAAGATTGAAAAGTTAAGCGAACAAGGTTATAAGGAAAGGTATATGAGAGCACTTGAAAATAAATCAGTTTAATGTGAAGAAGATGAAACAAAATGAATGGGAAACTACAAGAGAATAGAAAGTTGTTTTGGAAGGACTTACGAAAGGTTAAGAAAGAGAGTAAGGGGAATCTTAACTGAAAAATGAATAGAGATGGGAGTTTTCGTGACTGATGATGTGCGTATGAGGAGAGAGTGGAGGAAGCATTTCGAAAATCTGCATAATATTGGCAGTGATGAAGAGGTGAAAGTTAAAGAGAGTGAGTTTGATGGTGTAAAAAGTAGGTATTTTGTGGATGAAGTAATTAATAGGGAGGAGATTAAAGGTAGAGTGAGTAAGTTGAAGAATGGTTAATCTGCAGCTATAGATGGAATTACCGGTGAAATGATCAAGAATGGAGGCAAGACTGTGATTGACTGGATATGAAAGTAGTGCAGCTAAGCGTTTGTGGTGAGAGTAGTTCCGAAGGACTGGAGAAGAGCAGTGATTATACCCTTGTATAGGGGTAAGGGTGAGGGAGGAACTTTAGAAACTATAGTTGAATTAGTTTATCGAGTGTTGTAGGAGGGATATATGCTAATATTTTGGTAGAGAGATGCGTCAAGTGGCTGAGGGGTTGAATGATAAAAAAAAGGGTGAATTTAGAAGTAGTAGATGATGTTAAATCAAATTATTACAATGAGGCAAATGAGTGAGGAAATGAGAGAAGAGAAAGGTCTACAAGGAAATAGGAAGTTGTTTTGAAAGGAAGTACGAAAGGTTAAGAGAGTAAAGGGATTCTTCATAGAATAAAAAATAAGGATGGTATTTTCGTAACTATGAGATGGATGTGAGGAGTATGGAGGGAGCATTTCGAAAATCTACATAATACGAAGATGAAGAGGTGAATGTGAGTGGGTTTGATGGTGTAAGAAGTAGGTATTTTGGGGAAAGAGGTTATTAGTAGGGAAGAGATAATAGGTAAAGTTGAAGAATGGTAAATCAGCAGGTATAGATGAATTACTGGTGAAATGATTAATAATGGAGGCGAGATTGGGATTGACCGGGCATGGAAGTTATGAAAAAGCGTGAGAAAGGTGTAGCTCCGTAGGACTGAAGGAGAGTAGTGATAGTACCCTTGTATAAGGGTGATAAGGGGAACCGTAGAAACTACAGGAGAATCAGTTTATTGAATGTTATAGGGAGGTTGAGGGGATGAATGATTCAGGTGCAATTAGAAGTGGTAAAGAATGTTTAGATAAAACTTTGAAGAAGAAACTTTATTTAAGTTTTATGGACTTGCAATAGGCGTGTGACCAGGTTTAATAGGGAACCTCTGAGGCAGGTGATAATGACATGTGGTGTTGCTAGTAAGATTTTGAATGTTATTATTTTATTAATATATGTATGTTGATAGTGAAGCGTGTGTAAGAACAAATGGAGTGGAGAGTGAATGACTTAATATTAATAATGAAGTGTGGCAGGTTTGTGTGGTCTCCATGGTCATTTGGGCTAATGCAATAATTTAAGGTCGGGGGTACCAGGGGAGGGGGTTAGACTGATAAATAATAAAGTCTTAAGTGCACTAGAGTTATGCATGAGAATTTGTTGCAACCAGTATTAATGTATAGTAGCGAAACAATGATGTGGAAAAATAGGTATAGATATAAGGTGCAATCTGTTCTGAGTGATAATCTTAGGGGAATGTTAGGTGCAAAAAGAATTGATAAAATAAGGAATGAACGTATTAGGGAGCCGAGTGGTTTGACGAAAGGCGTGAATGAGAGGATAAATAAGTGTATTAAGATAGTTTGATCATATGGAAAGGATAGATGATAGTCAGTAACTAGTTAATGGGGATGTATAGTGGTGAGCGTGTTGGGAAGCGACCGGCTGGGAAATCGAAGAAAAAATGAATTGAATCAGTAAAAGAGGGTTTGAAAGAAAGGAATGTGAATTTATCACAAGAAGAAGAACGGTTCATAAGAATAAATGGCTGGGTTTTTGTGAGGGGACATGGTTGCGGGCCTGGCTTAGGGAAGGAACCCTGATATTAATAAGATGTCACAGTAGGGGACTATCATGGTGTGTGGGAAGCTTCAGGGTGTATTTTGGCTATGATAGTCTCCCATTTAAGGGTATGAGGGGAGGTTGTAGGGGCTTTCTTCTTCCTCGACTCAGATCTTGGTCTTCTACTTAACTTTCTTTTTCTGATGCATGTTTGGGCACACCATGCCCAGATCTGGGGAACTAAAGGCATAAGGGTGATGATGATAAAAGTAAAAACTGGTATCCTTTGGCATAAAAAGGTCTCTATTTATTAATGTACTTTTTTATATGATATAGCTCTTATAAGATTTATCGTTTCGTGAGAAATTTTGGTGAAGTTATGTAAATTGCTTCAAGAAAGAGTAGGAAACGGAAGTTTCAACCAGACAACAATTAAAAGATCATAAACATTCAAATTACTTTACCTGTATCGCCAACATATATAACAGATGCCCAATATGCAATAAATCTTGGTTGACTTTCCCACAACCTGTTCTGAAAGTCCACGAACAGGAACTTTTTTAATTAACTGTCCTGATAAATCGATATATAGAATTGATATCTCAACAGGAACTGCCACCTCTATTGTTAGTAGATTTCCTTTTCCATCAGTTGCTAAACCTAATATATATATAATAATACTATTTATATAATATAAGAGTAATTATATATATTAATAATAAATAATATAATGTATTTAGATTTAAAATGTAATTAATAAAATTTTAATAAATTATATTATTAAATAACTAACTCACTTCATTAATATAGATTGTATTATATAAATTTAGTATTATATATATTTAAATGTGATATTTGCTTTGAAATACAAATTTAATCTTCAAATTAAGTAATCAAAAAGAAAAAAAAAAAAAATAAACAATTACAATAATAATTTATAAATAGATAAAATACCAATTAACTTAATATAATATTTCCAAATTATATTATATATATAAACACATATATATAAATTTATAATAATAATTAATATAATATTATATATATATAAATATATAATACACCTATTATATAATAATACCCTATTCTTAATATAAAAAGTTCAATGTGTTCAGATGGATCAAATCTTTAGGAGGCATAGAAAATAGATGTTGTTAAGAGAGATAATATTAGATTAATAAATTTAAGGATGAGTAATTAGAGAGTTGTGTGTAAGTTGTTAAAGAAAGGGGACTAAACCTTTACTCCATACTCCCTCATCTTATATCTTATTTGAATAAGGGAGCATATTGAGCACGTGAGTCGGTTTGGAGTGAATCATACATCGAGAAAATTAATATAAATATAATTAAAACAAAAAAAAAAAACAAATAATACAAGGAGAATAGAACTACTCTCTTAATTAGGAAAGTATGAATGATTTAGAGATGAATAGTTCTTTTCGCCATTAAATAATAAGATAATCATGCGAAATAAAGATACAGTTAAAGATGGTTTTAAAAATCTGTTCTAGAGAGTTTAATAAAGCCAAGGTAAAAGCTATATATAAAGTTTAATAAACTATGATAAAACAAGTGGAGTATTAGAAGAGCTAGATAATAGATCAGTAATGATACGAGAAGCGCATAACTATATTATTTAATACAAACAACACCCCGGAACCCTCTATATAAATGTGTGTTATCAGTTTAATGAGGCTAGACACCCATTTGCATTTAAGAAAGATCACTATTAAAGAATAATTAAACGTGAGAGTATTAGCTAGTGCCTAGTTGAAGATGTAGGTAATATGTATGTTTAAATAAAAGAGTTGTATGATCATAGAATTCTTCAAAAACATAAATTAAGGTTTAAGAACACGAAAGGAGAGATCAATGAAAAAACAGACTGACAGACAGGGAGAGAACGAGAAAAAGAAACAATGACAGTGCAATACATGATGCTTCACGCTAAGAGTGTAATAGTTGCGTAGTGTAACTGTAAACGTATCTATTGAATATACTACTTGATATTCGGGTCTACACAAATGCCCAGCATGTCACATGATTTCTAATATAAGAAGGTGCTTCTAGTGGGAAGTGCCATATTCTCAGGGATAAGAGGCACATAATACACTTTGAATCACTTGCAATCTCGAGATTTAGAAAAAGGCGCTTAAAATGTACGTAAGTGTATGATTACAATGTGTATTATTAGAATCTAAAAGCCGTTGTAACTATCACGTGTAGCCATTGTCTATAGATAAGCAATGTATCTAATGGGTGATAGTGTAGATTTTAATAAGCTTCATGGTCATATTTTGTTGACGTGATAATGTGTATCACGAGTAAGTGTCTATTAACAGATATAGGGAAATTGGTGGGTATGTGTTGTGATGTGATGCATTGTGGACCGAAGGGCGTGTTCGTTAAAGATTAAGTAACATGTGAGTAACTGAGTGGCATATAGTGTGTTTGGCTGTGTGTGTGTGATGCGTAACTGATGATGGTAGTGTGTGTGTTGTGTGAGTAGTTGTCGATGATAGTGTCGCTCTTGTCAGTATAGCGTGTTGGGCAGACAGACTTACTGGCTCTACAGTCCTGCTTAGTGTGTTGTGTATGTATGTGCTTTCGAGGATGTATCGGAGATTTGTGTTGTGTATAACACAGCGAGCCTATTAAGGCACTTAAATAAGCTAGGATAGACTCTCGAGGAAAAAAGCATATTTAGGGATGAGAGTACAGAAGTAACCTACATGACCATTAATCATAGATTAGCTTACAGATATCACTATATATATACCAAATAGTGATCCTAGCATCCAGTTTTAACTCAAATGGATGAAAGCTACAAAGGTCAGGTATGAGGATCACCCACCGGAGTGAGCAAGGTGCAGGAGTTAATTAAATATGATAATGAATAATAGAGTTAAGTATAGTGCAAGGTATTAAGGTGTGATACGCTAGGTATTATATAGGATTAATGTAAAAGGTTAATATATATATAGGTATATTAAGTAGTAATAGGTATAGGTTATTTTATAATCTATTATCTATGATTTTCATTATTATATGTTAGTATATAAGTGTCATATTGATTTTGAGTACTCAAGGTTTAGGCATTAATAGGTGTAATATGAGTACTGGGTATATTATATATTTATAAGGGTATCGCTATAGGAATCAATTGATCGGAATATCTTAATGGTCAAATACAAGGTTATAATATATAATATATTATATAAATATTATATAATTATATTATATATATTATATATAAATAATATAATAATTATAAATAATTATACATGTTTTTGTCCGAATCTGAGCAACATTAGGATTACATTATGGATAAATAGTATAGTGTAAAATTAAGACGAGTTACATATATTTACATGAGAGTAGGTATAATAGTTGACATTCTCTGAAGATGATTATAGAGAAGAGCTGAGTAATTAGTTATAAAATCGCATGTACATTATCCACTATATTACCTATCAGGTAATATAAATACTAAATAAAGGGTAAGAGAGGAGAAAGCGGAGGAAGAGAGGAAGAGCTAATGAAAATAACTATTACAATAAATAAATAAATTTATATCCAAATCTTTCCCAGTAAAATATCCTATCCAGGTCTCTCATTGCTTTATTTAGAGCTCGTTGATTTCATCTAGTGGTAAGGTATAATTGTATTAGTATTTACTCTCTGGTCGTAAAAGTAGTGCGTCGACTCTGCACTTGAACTAGGCACCTGATCGGTTACCGAACGACAAAGTGCTTGCTGCTTTTATCGGTTACGCTCGGTGTTACAGATTGCGCATGTGTGGCATTCAAATCTTCTACATCTTATATACCACAAATGATCACGAATACTTCTCGCAGTCCTCTCTTCTCCGGAGACATGCATCAGCGATATGATTATAATTAACTTTCAGGAGTTTCTTTATGGATTTTATTAGCATACGCGCCTCGCTTCCACTGTATAGAGTTTATATATCTATAATAGTACGACTATACTTTTCATGCGCTCTAGGTCATAATAAATAGGTAGATAAATAATATAAGTACGCTAGTCTCGCCGTTAGGAAAAAGTAGTCTTTTATTCTGAATGTAAATCAACACAATGATATCGCTATAGTATATTATGTATTATTTATTGTTAGTAAATTAGTGTCTTGTATTATATTATATTATAAGAAGTTGTCTAATGAGTGGAATTTTTTGGTGCGTACTTCCTCATTATAGGGATAATTATTATATTAGTCGAGAGTTGATATAGACTATATAGTGGAGTGTGTTATGTTTTACTACTACTTATAAGGTATATATAATATTTAAATTTACATAATGTTGTAAAATTAAACTCAATTGAAGAAGAGAAGTTGATAACCCTAGAGCATAGGAGGTTGTCGGAGGTAGTTTAGGAAGATGTGTATATTTATAATATAGCAATAGGTATAAAATAGTGAGTAGAATTAGATATGATAAGAGGTTATATTTAAAATAATGGAGATAGGATGTAGAGGAGTAGGTTATGTAACTCTACCACTTATTGTATAATAATTTTAGACATTATCAGGAATTGATAAATATTGGATATGTCTACATATCTTGGATGTAGTCTGAAGTAACTTAGTACCCAGAAGTTTTATAGAAGTTAGGTATTGATGGGAGAAGATTATTGAGATAAGTACGACTGAATTACCTGAGAATTTAATGTTATAGGTAATAGACCTATAAAGGAAAGGTGGGATATTTAGAATATAAAGTAAAGTAGAGATAAAGAGCATAATTGGTTTATATATTATGAGTTGTAGAAGTGGAGCATGCACAGTCCTCAGATGATTTACGGGAGAGCAGTCATTAAGTTTAGATGATTAGAGTGAGTCTTCGATACTATGGAGACAGCATTATCTGTGATAGAGCATCTGAATTTGGAGAACGGTATAGTTTCCACAGATTTATGCTGGTGCGAGTGGTAATGAGTCGTATATGGGAGAGTGAAAGAAGATCAGCTTTGGTACGATAAATGCGAGCGAAGTATGTATGTTAATTGAGTATTTTCCTTAGCGGAATGGGGGAAAAGTTCTGTGCGAGTACAGAGAGATTGGAAGAAAGAATGTATAGGAAATGGATGGCTCTGGATGCATAACACGAATTGACAGACATATCTATACGAGTTTGGTAGTGTGAGACAATGTAATAAGGGACTAAAGCTTTGCGATAGAGTGACTAATAAGTTAGGTAGGTACTTAAATGCACAATGATTGGGCGAGCCAGTTCTATCTGTCACTCGTTAATCCTGGAGAAGGGTTATATATTTGTGACTTAATTATCCGTGATAACCAGTGAAATGAAACATGTTAAATTTCCTTTTTTTCGAAAGAAGTTAAAATGAGAGAACTGAGATATCTAATATAAGTTATTACTAATGAGTGTTCAAGTGTGAATAAAATTCATTATTAAGGGGCATAGCTTAATATGGATAATGTTAGTAAAAATAATATATTAATTAAAAGTGAAGTAGAATTGAATACAGATATATATATAATAATGATTATAAAGAGTTGGTTAGTTAGAGTTGATGAAAGTTGATGAAAGATGAGGAGGAATTAGATAATATAAATGATAAAGTAATGAAGGAAGTTATTCGAGAATAATCATATTAGTGGTAAATTAAGGATTGAAATAGAAAGTCGGGTTAGTAGATTCATAATTATGACGGTTAATGTATATTTTATAGTGGATTTAGAATTAAGTGTTTGATGAGTAATATTAATAAACCAGAAATTCACTATTGGAGAAATCTATGATATGTGAAATACCATAGAAGATGATAAAGTTAAGAATTGAGTTATCTGGTGAAATACGAATGTCTGAGAAAGTGAGTAGAGAAATGTGAAGTTATTGAGTCAAATGAAGGCGAGAACATAAAGGTATAGCTAATATGATAGGTAGAAAGTAATTTAGCGGGGTTTTGTTGTGAGGCATGATGAGTTTAGTGGCCTAATACTACTCAGGTAGTCACTAAGGGAGATGAACCCTTAAAAACATTATGACTAGATTATACCATATATATATATAATATAGTTGAAGTGGATCCGATCGTACGTAGTATCTCCAATGATAATATTGACTCTATAAAGGGTGGATTTATTTCCTGTCTAGTGACAGAGCTATTACTATATTACATATGGATAATATAACAAGTAAGGGTGAGATCGAGTTTATGAGAACACTAGGGACTTATTATATCTTAATCTCGAATACGATATTTATGTCATGTATTATTATATATATATCTACACTCTACACCATCTCTCTGGTACATATATTTTCTCACTGAATTTATATATCACTTTTATGTATATATATATATATCCCTTATACTTAGCATAATATATAAATAATACTAATAAATATATTAATAATATATCACCTCAATCTTGTAGGAGTCATAAAGATGAGATGGTGAAGAAGAAGTAGAAAATATTATTAGTATTAATATATATATATAAATATATATATATATATATATATTATATTAATATGATATTATATATATTATATATAATATCTTAATATATTAAATATATATATATAATATATAATTAATATTTATAATTAACTATATAAATTATATTTAATATAAATTAATATATATAATATTATTATAAATATATATTATATATATAAATAATATTAATATGAAATTGCCTACTACACATCTAGTATGTTCCTATTGCACGTATGTCGTAAGGAAGCCGACTAGGTCGAGATCGGATGAATTAGTTATATATGGATAGTATTATGAGTCTAGTCCTTAAATACAATAAAGTATGCTTACTTTTATCTTTAGTGCTAGGAATGCTAATTGCAGGCCTCGGAGTATGGTACGTTGTGAATTACTGAAGCTCGTAAAATTCAATGGACACTTCTATTTTCATTTATCAGGTCTATGAATAACTAAGATATTTGAATCAATGAATAAATAGAGGTATCATGGAATAAGTCAATAGGAATATATAAAATGTTGTAATAGATGAAAGAGGAAGAGAGGTGATTTGTGAATGATTAATTTATATATATATAAAATAGGGTTATCAATTAATAATTTGATTTGTACTCCTGACATATGATTGATCTATAGAATAACAAAGATGAAAGGAAATAGGTTAGCTAATTGAAAGTGGTTGTATGGTTGAGAAAATGTGTTTCGTGCTGGTGAGGGTGAAAACAGAATATTTTGAGAAAGATAGAGTGTTCAAAGAGATAAGGGAAATTTGCATATATTGAATATAAATTAATTTGATATGCGAGTGAGGAACGCGTGAGATGCGTTCTTAGGATAGAAGCGAACAAAGAACTCACATGGGTGATAATGAGCAGTTGTGAACTTGGGTGAAATTACGTGAAGATAATTCGTAGTATAGAGAATGTGAGTCAAGGAGTAGTAGATTTGATATATGAGGAAGGAGAGGTCAAGAGAGTGAGTGGTATGCGTGTGGATATTGATATAATTGTATGGATCAAGTCTGAGGTGATAGATAGTATGCATGATTTGAAGTGAGAGAGAAAAGACGTATGAGGTGTACAATAATTGTAATTTGGCTATCGGGTTAGGAGAGAGAAAATATCATGACTGTAGATGATGTATTTCTATTGGTATGGGGTGAAGTAGGAAGAAAACGTGATGAGAAGTACAATCGCACGAATATGCTACTTGTCGAGGAGAGAGAGCAGGAGTCCATAGAAGCTTGGTAGGTGGGAGTACAAGTTGCGGTCGCGTATACATAACAGAGTGTCGGGTGCAGGTCTTCGCGTGGCGGGATTAGAACTTATAAGACGCGCGTTCGACCAGAAGGTACAGGTGTTCACACTGGTGAGTGCGCACTAAATGGAGATGAGAGAGAGACAAGTTGGTAGAGGAAGGTGACGAAATAAAATCTCGCGTGTGAAAGATGACAGGATATTCTACCTCGATAGTCGCTCCATGCCTCGCTCACCCCACTTCCTCTTCATACTCCTATCTAAGTATGTATGGTGGAGAGACACACATCACCGAGACAGTATCAAACCAAAAAAAAAAAATATAATAAAATAAAACAAAGTACCGTAGATATGAAGATAGTATAGTAAATAAAGAAGAAGGAGAAAGTAATATATATATAGCAGAATTTCCATAATCTAAAGAAATATTATAATATTAGGAATACATAAAAAAATAAAAAGAGTTATATAAAATAGAAAGTAATAAAATGAAAAATGTTAATTGAATAGAGTAATAGACTATGGTTCGCGATCTCATTAAGATATCTAAGTATAGGGGTAGCGTGATAGGTGAATATGTGGTTATATTATCGGGAATAAATATAAAAATAAATAAGTTTAACGATGTTGTAAAAAATGACTTTTGTTAGCATTGTCTCATAAAAATTAATGCATATTTTTCATGTCAATATGTTAATTGTATAAATTTAGTAATAGTTAGACTCAGTCGTTAAAGCATTATTTACTTAAGATGTTGAACTAAATATAATTAGTTAAATTACGAAATTTAATAAGGTATTTTAAAATATAAAATAATAAAGGTAATAACAATAATAAGTATGGAAAACACTATTACAAAGTAACACGTTAGAGATTAATTAGTTTATTACATAAGCTTAACAGATTAACAATGATAATTAATTAAGGATTATATAATGTAATAGTATAGTTAAGTTGATTCGACTTCAGCTTAGTAAAAACGGTTGAAATGTTGACTTATATGTATGAATACATTAATTATAAGAACAAATCTGGTGAGGTAGCATGAGGAAGCCATTATGTATAAAGTTAAAGAGTAGCAAAGGAAGTATTAGTGGTAATTATAATAGTATATTACTTACTGAAAGGTAATATTGATAAGTTAATTTTTAACAGTAGTGCAGACACATACATGGTGCTAGAAGAATAGTGAGAGGTGATTGAAAGCTGATTTAAAGAGTAAAAATAAGATTCAGCTGAGTTGAGTTGAATGTAACTATAAAATTTATAGAGGCACGTACTAGATCAAACATTTCTGATTCAAATAAATGAAAAGTATTTTACAATGCTCTATATTATTGTACAGGAATGTAAATAGATAATTTTTTTTATTTATAAAATATAATAATAAATCAGTTTCTGTGCAGAGGGTTTTAAGTATATGGTAAAAATGAATTTAATGCAACGTGCATTTATGTAAGCTATGTAAATAAGGACAAGAATACGTAATGTAACCTTGTATTCAAGTTTAAAAGTAATGAAAAGGAATTTATACAAAGGGGAAAGTTAATATTAATACTTTATGAAATTTGTTTTGCTAGATACCTTAATCTAATTAGCAACAATGTGTTGATTCGATTACCAGAGGAGGCTTATCTTTATATTATATATTCAACGATTATCTTGAATACTCAACGATTTCTTGGTAAGTAAATTAATGAATATACATACATGAAAATCAGATCTAAGGGCTTTGAATAAGTGTTTGCATATGGATAGTAGATGGGTTTTGTTATGCGATTTAATGATTTAATGATTAAGGAAATTATATACATGAAAAATCAGATCCAATGATTGTGAATAAGTTTTTAGGTATGGATATAGTAATGGTTTTTTAATTTGTTGTTGTAATGATAGAAAGGATTATGTTAATTGATAATAGCGAGCTTTGTGAACACATAAGAAAGGAAAGAACTTGAAAATAATGAAATAACACTTAATTATGTGAGTATCAACAAAATGTTGGGTGTTAGATTCAGAGATGAGAGTTCTCTAAATTCAGTTATTCAGAAATATATCTATTTGATGTATCTGGTTATTTATTAGTACTTACAATAAACAAAAGTATTTGTCGAAGAGGAGGATTAATAAGAGTAAGTATGATATAATAGAAATATTAAGATGGAACTGAATAAGATAGCTTGAGCTAAGAAATAAACCTCGACGAGATTGATAAATTCTGTAATTCTTGAAATGCAACGTCCATGAGTTGAACGAATTATGCGAAAACAAGAAGACTTAAATCGTTAAATAACCACTTGAGCATTAAAAGGCTCGTTTATGAATGAAAGTTAGATGATAATATAATAGAGATAGAAAATCCATTTGAGATGTCTATTTATGGAAAATGATTAGTGATTATCATAGAGAAAGCGGCCGAGAGAGTAAGTTTTGTTTTTGGGTATAGTTACTAGTAGTTAGGAGAGATTAATTTATCGTTAAGTGAGGAAACAAACATATAAAGGAAATATTTGTGTATATAGAGAATACGTGCCTGTGATAAATTTAAGAGATAACACGACACCATTTTTATATGACTTTGTAGCTACCAACGGTATTAACAGCGGAAGTATAAAGGAGACGAGAGTTAAGATTTTTATCTGCGATACTAGAGAATAGATTAGTATATAAGAAGAGGTAAATTGGGAGTAATCAAATAACTATTCGAGATTTAAAGAGGAGATTAGTTCCTCTTATGAGATAAAAGGCAGATTTTATTTTGTGTACGAAGAAGTAAGTGACGTTAAACCTGTAGAGTTGTATAAAACTTAGTAAAGGACTGATATATTAGTTGATTAATGATAGTATAATCAAGGTTATGCGTTATATTGGAGTGGTTAGATGAGTGAGATATTGATGCGATACAAAATCCATTACCTCAATATATGAGATAATTAACTAAAATATTGAGAAAATAAGATAGGCGAGTAGAAATCACACGCACACTCCACTACATTGTATACATCTTGATAGGTTTTACTATTGAATCATATCACGACAACCTATACAGTATGAGATATAAGATGATTAAATTTATAGAGATATAATCGAACCCGCTCATATTAATAGGAAACAGTGCTTATGAGATCCTCGTGAGAGATCTGATACCTCTTGAGATCGCAGTTTGGTAAAGACTACTCTTAGCGATTCACTATAGAATAACCCCGAACACCTTGGAAATCTATATACATAACACAGTATGATATGTACAACTCAGCCACCTCAGTCACAGAGCACTCGTATAGTTACAGCAAAGATGTATAATAGTATTGAGTTACTGGCCCTTCACTCAAGTAGGATACTCGAGCAGCTATTACCCCCGACGATATTACATACCAGTGACGAAAGCTCCAGTACTAGAAGGCATTGCGTAATCCCTTTCGCAAATCCTATACATCTGTGATCATTACTTCAATATTCAGGATACTCATGTCATCTAGGATTGACTCACAATGAGGGTCTTCTCACTGTATAAGTAACTCGAATGATGCGGCCGCATCGAGACCGAATCGTATAAACAACTGGAATCGCTTACACGCCAACATATGGCATCCTTAGGACTCTAGGAAATACCTAAACTGATCGAGGTCTCGAGCCTTGTGTGATGCGTGTTGATCGTACCTGCCACACTACATCGTTATTATTCCACATAGAAGGAACTGAGTCTACATGTGCACTTTAATATGTCTCGGTATATTATAAAGATAGATTAGGCTGTACCACATACTTAAGAAGGAGTTTAGAGAGAGCGTGTAAAAGATGATAGATCAGTATATTGGAGTATTTCTTGGCATACGCAGTAAGATCTTAGTACTATTAGAAGAATTTTCTTAATCATGCAGATCACAACACAGCTCGCACGATCATAGAGAGGATCTACGCGAATAATGGTAAGTGTCATCTGTTGTGGAGGACATAAATACTACACCCTCCAAGTTGTTGGAACAGTGATCGTTCACGATCGTTTATAGGAGGAGATAGTGAATAGCTCTCACCTTTAACACTGGGGAGTTCGCTAAGTACACCCCCTTATCATGACTTATCTCAGAGCACACACCACTATCGAACGGTGTCTGATGTTTTAAATATTTAGGTAAACTCATGTACTAGGATTTGAAAGAGGAAAGGGAACGAAGACGGAATCGTAAGGTGCAGAGAATGCTAGAGTAGGGAAAAGTGTATGAATTGAGACAGGAAAGTGATAGGGTCTTTTGGTGCTCACCATTAATAGCAGCGTTCTCTTCGGTGCTGTTAAATACAACATGGGGATCTTGTGCAAATAAGTATTACTTGATAGTGTGTCTAATAGGTAGTTTTTAACATGTAGAGGATTAATGTTATGATTAATAATATATATATATAAATGTGTATTGTTATGGTATTAGAGTAATAACTATGTGATACCGTAGTGAAATCAGATAGATATATAGAGATCTATAAAGTTCATGTGAGTTCTAGTATGTAGGACAAATCTTAATGGAGTGTGACCACTGGTTAGTGATGAGAAGAATTGATATAAAGAGAGGATGAACGTTATAATATAGAAGGTATGGTGTTGGGATTGAAAAGGGGTATAATAGAGTAGAATTAAATTAGAAAGTTAATAGATGTATTGAATAGATGTTTAGTCCAATGATGGAAATATTGGAGATGTAAAATGAATAGCTATACGGTTATGGTTATTATATGACTGGAATGTATAGTGGGGTGAGTGTGTTCCTTGAAGAGAAGAGTCTCCTTTGTATCACTGGGACCTTGTGGGATTGGGAGTCTTTCTGTCGTTCACGTAGAGGAATGATGGATATATGAGTCCGGCTGCAATCTATACGAATGTCCTTAGGTAAGAAGAGTGAATATGAGAAATGTTAGGAGTTATAAAAGGCATGCACGAGTCGAGATAAAAAAGGAAGATTGACAATTGGAATATTTGGTATATGCAAACACACGACAAAGAGTGAGTATATGTAAACAGAGAGTAGGACACAATCAGGTGCTTCCCCTTTATTTGAATGATTCGCCGCCTCTCACTTCTGGTGTCCTCATTGGCGGTAATGAGAACCTTTTAAGCATGATGCGAGACGATTTTTTAGACATTCCACTCCACTGTGGGCATTGACCGGTCCGTCGCGGTCCAAATGATGCTCTCACTTTGCCAGGATTATTGCTTTTGGAAATTATGCTTGAA
This sequence comes from Trachelipus rathkii, assembly GCA_015478945.1. Classification (NCBI taxonomy): domain Eukaryota; kingdom Metazoa; phylum Arthropoda; class Malacostraca; order Isopoda; family Trachelipodidae; genus Trachelipus; species Trachelipus rathkii. The sequence goes on from JABUQX010089794.1 coordinate 36,984, forward strand.
AATATTCGCATGAGAGGTCAGTCTGAGATCTCGTGACGCTTGCTCTACTTGAACGTTTAAGTACGCTTTGTCCCTGAACATGAGTTGGACCGGCGGTAAGGCTGTCCGCTTGCCTCTTTTCTCTCACTAGTTTGTCGCGCGCGCATCTCTAATTTTGTCAATCTGGATATTTCTTCTCCTCTCTACATCTTGACTTGGGAGCATAGCAAGTTTTTTGCGGCTCAGTATGCTTGTACGCAGAGGCACCCGATCATCCGCCAGATATATTCGTTAGGAGAGCACGAAGATGGGGGGAAGAGAAGGAGCATGTGGCATAAAATAGAAGAAAAAGCAAATCGAGAGGTGAGTAGTCCTATTCTATACGAATTTATGTCTTTTAACGCATATTATGGTAAAATATTTTTGCATTACGTCAATAATCTTCGCACAGTATAGAACACAAATATATAAAATTTATTTACAAATTGGAGGTGTAGGCTACATTAATGATGGAAAGATTTCCTTTTATGAAAGGTAAAAAGAAATTAATATTAAACCCACAAATAGGAAATTGATAAAAGAAATAATAATACCATTTATCAAATGTGAATACAAAAGCAGAAGCCATTTTCAGAAAATGCTCACAAAACATATATAATAAAAACATTTCAATGACTATAAAAATAATAAAAGAATATATATAAATAAGATACAATGAAACATTATCAAATAAAGCATTAGATCTGATTATATAATATTCGTAGACATATAAACACATACAAATCAATTAGAGAATGTTTAATAGATAGATTACAAATAAATGAAATAGATATAAAAACATTTACTATTTTATATTTAAATATATACCTATATATATTATTTATATACTAATTATTTTTATTTTAGTGGTTTTTAATTAAGATGAACACATTACTTTGCACGCAACTTCTCCAAATCTTCTCTGCGCAAAAAGATGTCATTATTTCCCAACTTGAAAACACACATCTTTATTCGGTTGGTAAATTAATAAATCCTTTTAATTTTTTTTAACATCATTTATAAATGTATGATATAAATGACTTTTTATTTATGTTCTACAATTTGACTTTTTTTGCTCTCACATTCGTTCTTTGGTCAATTTAAGTGTCAATAATACTGGTTCTTCAGTCTTTTTAAATCTTCTTCTCTTACATACTAAAAATACAAACAGCAGGATTACTCTCAAAAATTGATTATTTTAACGAAACTTAGCTTAATACTACATATATCTTAACATATAAAAGTTGCGTGAATATGGATATCCTTTCCACTATGCTAAATTAAAATCACATCAGCTGCGTTATGCTAAATTAAAATCACATCAGCTGCGTTATGCTAAATTTTTGAAATAATGTGAAAAACTTAAGCGATCAGAAAGGAAAAATTGTCGAAATTAAATCTTATTTTAAGAACTAAAACTTAAGAATCAGAAGGGAAAAGTGTCCGAATGAATGCTTATGACTAAGTTGATATAAAGCGAACAAATACTCACTCACCAAATGGTTTGATTAGGTAATTGGTCCCAATGGTAAAAAGGTAAAGTAACTTAGGCGAAAACATAACTATTTCACGTTTGTTTTTAACTGCAAATCTGTCGTCTGGTAAGACAACAATTGTTGAAGGTCTATCAAGGATTGGCGAGCTTCCAAACTCACACAAAAATCTTCCATCGGAGTTGAAGAGAAGCATCTGATTTGCAAACGTATTAGAAACCACTATTTCCTTACTGTAAAGAATATAAAAATGTGAGGATATAAAAGGAATAAAAAAAACTAAACCTGAATGTTAAGACATTACCAAATTTTAAATACAAAAAAGGTTAACAAAAAATATTATTATTCTAATTAACTAAACTATCATCATCAGCTGCCCTTTCTTCCCCAGAACTGGGGGTGAGGTGGGCAAACAAACACCAGAAATATAAGGCATGCATGAGCATTGAACAATCTTAGGGTATAAACAAGTGGTAGCAAGAGTGAAACCCAACTACCGACCGTCCTCTTAGTAGCTTCTTACGAGACGCAGAACGTACGTCGTAGAAATTCTTTCTACCCGACACATTCGGGGGAGGGGGTAATATATATATTATATAGTATAATTTAACTAAAAAAACAATATAAGTATAATTAAATATAATAGTACTATATATTTAATATTATATATATTATATATAATATACTATATAGGATGTAGATACTATATAATAATATATTACTTATATTTAGGATAGTATATATCTTATATGACGAATTTAATTAAAAAGTTAAATATGAGGTCTCTGAGGAGGTAAGGTGTATGGAAATATATAGAAGAGGTTAGAAAGATGAATGGAGACCTACAAAGAAATCGGAAGAGGCTCTGGAAGGAAATGCAAAAGGCTACGAAAGGTACTAAGGGGAATCTTCATACAATAAGGAATATGGATTGTGATTTCGAGACTGATGAGATGGATGTCAGGAGAGTGTGGTTGAAGCACTTCGAAAATTTGCATAACGATGGAAGTGAAGGACAGGTGATAGCGAATGTGTATGGGTTTAATGGTGAGAAGTAGTAGGTATTTTGGGGATGAGTTAATTAGTAGCGAGGTGGTAATAGGTAGAATGAAAAAGTTGAAGAACGATAAATCCGGAGTAAATGGAATTACTGGTGAAATGATCAAGAATGGAGGTGAGATTGTGACTGACTGGAAATGGAAGTTGTGCAACAAAGCTTGTGGAAGGTATAGTTCCGGAGGGCTGGAGGAGAGCAGTGAGAGTACCCTTGTATAAGGGTAAGGGTGATAATGGGAACTGTAGAAACTACATAGGTATTAGTTTATTGAGTTTGTATGGAAGATATCTGCTGGTATTTTGGTTGAAGAGTTGACTGCTGAAGAACAAGGTGCATTTAGAAGGTATAGATAAAATTTTTACATTGAAGCAAATGAGTAGCAAAATTAAAGAAGAGGAATCTTTATTTAGGTTTTATGGACTTGCAACATGAAGAGACAGAGTCGCAAGTGATTGCAGTGCGAATGCTACTAGTCTACTTCACGAAAATATGACTTACATTGTTTCTCCTAAAGCAAGTTAAAATGTGCTCTCAGATGATGTGCAGACAAGAGTCCCACGACCTATGGAACTTTAATAGGTTTTAAACCCAAGAATGGGTAAAAATTCCTCAATGAAATTCAAAGATTGGTTAAGGGCATAGATATCGGGAATATTTTCAAAATTCAATTTTTCACACAACTTAAATCTTCTCCTGTTCTTAATAATCTTGGCATTTCCTTTTCTTGTGATCTTTTCTGGGAGGATCAAATTAAGTCTCTCTCACTAAAACACAAGCTTCTAAGAGGTTGGGGAGTGATCTGAAGGACCTTCAGAACTTTTTCTCGCTACTTCAGTTGCTTGCATTATATAGGGTAATTCTTCACCCTTGTATGGAGTATGCACCACATATCTGGGAGGTTACCCACAATAATGTTCTCCTTGACAATATGGAATCCAGCTGTTCAATTTGTCAACTCTCCTTCTCTCACTAGCTCTTTCCTGCCGGCGAACTGCTGCATTAATCTCCTAATCTTTAATCACTTAAGTCTCTTCTCAACTCTCTAATCGCATACATACCTCCTTTGAGGAAAGCTTGTGAGACTTATCTTTCCAGTCTCATCCTATCTCTATTTAAATCTCTAACCCCAGACTTAAAAGTTATGTTTGATCTAACATGAACTCCACTCTGGAACACACTTTTACCCATTTTCCAAACTTCCTTCGACTTCCAAACTTTCACAAACGCAAAGTATCGTGGCATGTCGGCCTTTAATTTGGCTGGGGTTATTTTATGGTGGAATTTAAACCTCTTGCCTTTGACAAAAAAATAAAAATAAAATAAAATAACCTTTTAAGCTGCGCAATGCCCATAGGTTCTTTAAAACGAGCTTTTTCATCTTCCCAAAATTTGCATTCAAATTTTGCCACCAAACGTTTTCGGATCGCAATCACAATCAATAATTTTTAATCAATCGATCGTTTAAGTAACCTCTATTCTGACATATTAGAAGTATGTTAAAAATACTTACAAAAGAGGTAAATAATATAAAATATTATTAAATTAACAAAACATAATAATTTTTAATAAATGTATAATTAACAAAGTAAAATAAAATATGTATATACAAGCAACTAAAGTGATCAACATGAACTTGAAAGTTCCACTCTTCAAAAGAAAGAAACAAACAATTAATTATTGTTATAACGATATATAAAATTAGGTTTTACCTAAACATATAAGTCATCGTACAATATTTTAAAATGATATATGAAACACTACATATATATCGTTTGTTAGGTGCTATTCCTCATTCACCCACTCCCAAACACTCATTTATTATATATATACTACACACAATACTTACCAATGGGAGTTCTTTTCAATGGTCCTAAACACATTAGGTTGGTTTTGTATGAACTATAGAGAGTATTCATAGAATTCAAGTATATCCTAGTTATTAAATATATGATTCTCGTTAATATTGTTAATTTGATAATCAGGGAATATAGAATTTTATAATATATAGCTTTTCTTAAACTTTTTTCTTTAAATTCTCTAAAAGTTATCGAAATTAGGGGTTTTTATATTGGATTCATCCAAAATCACAATAAGGAATTATGTAAATGTAATATTTAAGTTTAAGCTATTTTTAAATCTTAAAAAATAAAAGTGGGCAAAAGATTCTGAGCAAAAATATTTATACTGGTCAAGAAATATTACATGAAAAGGTACTAAACAGAAAATAGTTTGCCCTATTGTCTGTAGCGGAGGGGGTTAGGAACCCTTAAAAAGACAAACTCACAACCCAAGTTCGAGCATCTCAGGAGAATCTTCATCTTTATTGATAAACATTTATTTCGAAAATATTAATATATTTAAAATTTAGCAAAAGTCACAGGAGTAAAAAATTGGTTTCAACTGTTAAAAGTATGCACTGTTTTTTCTACTTAATAATAATAATAAATGTAAACGAATAAATAATGTGATTATGCATAATTGGCGAACATATAATGCAAATAAAATAATATAATAATAATAATAATAAATACCTTCATTATAACTTGGTCCATGAGGATAGTTTTAAAACCAGGCTTAAGAGACGACTGATCGGCGGATCTGTCAAATAACCTGTAGAATCATCTCCTTTGATATTCAAAATTATTTAAATTCTCTGTAAATATATTATATAATAGATATAAATTCAGATGTCTTTTCGAATTTCGCTGAAAAGTATCTTAAAAACTATTTATATTTTAATATATAGAAAAATGGAAGACATTGGTGTAAGGATGAGCGAGACAATACAAGTAAGGAAAATGAAAAAAAAAAAAAAAAATAAAAGAGATATTATATATATATTATAACTATATTATTCATTATTATTATTATAACCAATAATTATTATGCACAAAAAGCTACAATAGCTTATACCAGCGAAAAGGAATACATTTTTGGAATCCTTTGTAAAAAATTGCACATAGGGAAAATGTAAAAAGAAACTAAAAACAATAAAAAAAATTATTGTAATAATTATAGTAATCTTATGAATTAAAAGGCCTAAATTAGATCAGTAAAAAGGCCTAGTTATGAAGATCCTTTCTATTTGGTTTCTCTGTTTTACTACCTTGTGTTTTATTAAATGTTTGTTTTTTATTTTTTTTTAATCATAAAGTTCCAAGGGTATACCGCCCCCGATGGCAGGAGTCGGGTCCTCTCGGCCTTCCGGGGAACTACGGGGTAGGATTATTTCCCCCCCTCCGGGAGGGTCTCCGGAACCCCCGCTCTTTGGGGTAATTGGGTGTCGCGGGGGGTCCTCCGCCCCTCCCCTACGGGGTATGGAAAAAACGTTCCTATAGGGTTCTCGGCTCGAGCCCCCTAGTGTGGCCGTATAAAGCCATTGTTCCTATGTGCAATATTTTTTTACCAGGATTTCCTTAAAATGTTTATTCTTCTATTTTACGCTGTAGCTATTGTAGTTTTTGAGATATCTATATATATATACGGTTTTTTTTTTTTTTTTTTTTCAATTTTCCGTACTAGAATTTTTTAAGCTTTTAACCAATGTTTTCCTTATTTACTTTAGCACTTTATATAGTTTTTTAAAGATTGATTGTAGGTTTTGAGTCACTAAATGACACCAATTCTTTCGAATTGGAATAATGAAAAAAAAAATATCATAAATAAATGCTAAAATGTTATATAATATTTTAGTTTACATAATATATAATAAAAATTATTATAAATATAATCATATCAGTTATACTCTATATATATATATTATATATATATATAATATATATATATATAATATATTTATATATACTAAAGGTACATCAAGCGACTGATAGTTTTAGTAAGAGCGCTATCGCAAGTAAATGTAGGATTTGCTACTTGTGAACAAGTTGTACAACTGAGCCAAATCTTGTGGAGCAAATGAAGGAAGTCTCTCATATTTTTCATTATGCTGTGGAAACAGAGTGTATGGTCCTCAGAAGCTTGTAAGTAGGTAAGTAGGGTGTAGGTTAGGTAGTGAGTTAGTGAATGAAGATGTGTTGATGCCAAGCGGGTGAAAAGTAAACAAAGAATGCGTGGTTTGAATGTATCTATAAAGCCAATATGAGACTGTGAATGTATACAAAGAAAAGACTGCTTGGAATTATATAAGGAGGAAAAAGAATACTTAAAGGTGCATACGTAGGAGAAAAGAAGAGGTAAATGAACAGTTTGGAAGGAGGATGAATGGGGACTTAACAAGGGAATAGGAAGCTCTTTCGCGCGAAAGGTAGGCGCGCCGAAAGTAAGAATGAGTATATTAAGTAATGGATACCTTCTCCAGAATAATGTTTTTAAGAGGAGTGAGAGCATTTGTTAGACTGATGAATGGATAGGAATGTGAGGAGAGATGTGAAAGAACACTTGTGACGAGAAATCTGCGAATAATATTGGCGTTCAGTATGAAGGGTGCATTAGTGAAGATGTGTGTGGTTTGCGATGGTGCAAGAAGGAAATAGGTAATTTTGGGATGAGGTTATTAGTAAGGAGGAGGTAATGGGTAGAGTGGAAAAGTTGAAGAATGGTAAAGTCTGCAGGTAATGATGAAATTACTGGTGAAATGATCCAAAAACGGAGGCGAGATGGTGATTGATTGATTTGGGAAGTTGTGTTTAATAAGCGTTTACATGTAGGGTATACGTTCCAAGGGGATTGGAGGAGAAAGCCAGTAATAGGTACACCCTTATATATAGGGTTTATTAGGGAAGATATAGGGCGAACTGTTAGAAATTATCAGTGGTAAGTTTTATTGAGTGTTGTAGGGAAAGATATATGCTGGTATTTTGGCGAAGAGTGCGTGAGTGACTGAAGGCTGAGATTAGAGTGATAGAACATAGGTTGAGTTATACTAGGAGTGGTAGGGAATGTGTGGATCAAATCTTTAACATTGAAACAAATGATTAAGTAAATGAGGGAGAAGAATAAAATTGTATTTAGGTTTTATGGATTTGGCAAGCAGGCGTATGATAGGGTTAATCGGGAAGCTCTTTGGGGAGGTGTTTAATGATATATGGTGTTGGTGGTAGAGACTTTGCTTGAAATTGAGCGGGCAAAAGTATGTATAAGTTTTGTATTATGTGACGGTCGCTGGTGTCACGAAATGTAAATGGTGTCTAAGGTGATTGGTTAGTATTAGATTAAGCAGGAGTGAGTAAATAAACCTCCTTACATCATTGTCTTATTCATATTTACATTGTTTCTTTTGCTTAAAAAGCGATGATGACAGAATTAGAGGTAGGGGTGGCAAGGAAATGGGCAGTTATGAATAGGGAGAATGGAGTATGATGGTGGGAGAAGGGTGCCCCAGCTTCTATTATATGCGGATGGATTTTGGTTTTTGTGTGGCGATTCTGAAAGAAGTTTCGAAGAGGAGTTGGAATAGAGAGGAAATGTTGAGCAGGGTGGTGGATAGAGAAGAGGAAGGGGGTTTGAAAGTAGAAACGTAGATAAGAGTAAGGTTTTATGGGTTATGTGAGTGGAGTAGAGACAAACGTACGCGGCGAGCTGTGAAGTTAATCCGTTAGAAATTTGAGGATGAGCAGGGCCTGAGAACAAAGTGTCTGAGCGAGGAGATATTGTAAAGGGATGATGTGTGGATGAGAAGGGAACCGGCCATTGGATTTTTACCACAGTGTAGTTAGGAAAAGTTTGGTGAATGGCAGGAAAGCGTGGCTGGCTACAATTTATTATAAGTCGTTGGTGAATGTAAATGGCCTAATTAAGTCATTGAGTGCGCTAGGGTCTTACATGAGGGTATGTTGCTACCTTGTTTATTGTATAGTATGACAGAGTACTAATGGAGAGTCTGGAATATAGCTATGTTATACCAAGATTTAAAAAGTTCAATGTGTTTCAGATGGGGAATCTTAGGGTAGTGCTAGGTGTTTGCGCACACAATTTGATAAAAATGAGGATATGAACGATATTACAGAGTTGTGTGGTGTGAAAGAAGGGGTTAAAGTGAGAGAATAAATGAAAGTATGTTGAGAATGGTTTTGGTCATGTGGTGGAAAGGATGCATGATAGTCGGTTGGTTAAGCAGGATGTATGAAGTGGCGAGTGTGTTGGGAACCGAACGGCTGGAAGACCGAAGAAAAAAGTGGTTGAGTCGGTGAACGATGTCTGAAGAGAGAAATGTGAGGTTTGGCAGATGCGAGAATAAGGTGCATAATAGGAGTAAATGGCGAGTTGATTTGCTGTGGGGTTTTGCATGGTTGTGGGGCCACCTAGGCGCCAAGGAGATAGGAACCTTCATTACATTGGACAATTTATCACCATAAGTGACGGGTCCCGTCCGCGATCCAAATTGAAATAGCTTACTACAGTTGACTTCCTGTATTTCAAGAGTTTTCAGCATTTTGTTCAAGGTTAGTTTCGGTAAGGCTGGTCTTTCCTTTCCCAAAATTTTGGTATCTTTTGTAATACTTTAACTACTAGAACTGCATTACGCTTTCTATGTATTCGACGCACCCTATGAACTCAAAATTGGGAGGTGGATATACCCAAAGTCTTTGTGGGAAAAAGAGGTAAATATTAAAGAAGAGATATATATATAATATATAGATAAAAAAATATCTCCAAATCTAAGAACTATATTTTTGAAAAGTATATTAGGGTTATTATGCATTGAAATATATATTAATTTTATATATATATATTATATTATATATTAATATATATAATATAAGTACAGAACATTCTATAGGATGAATATTTCGCTTAGACGTAATACACACAGACCCTTCTTACAATACATGCACGTGAGAGTTATAACAGACCATAAAAACATACCTTTAAATAGATTAATTTATAAAGTAAAGAAAAAACATGGCATATTTTTTTATATATATCCCTTGTGTGTGGGGATTAGAGAAAAAATTCCCACAGCGTATGTTCTGCGTGTCGCAAAAGGCGAATAAACGAATAAGGGACAGTAGATAGTTTGTAGTAGAGTTGATTACCCACGTACCACTTATCTCGTTGGTGCTCAGGAAATGCTATATAGCATGCCTCGGAGTCGTGATCGCCGTAAGTATAATTACTTCTAATATTCTTATCCTGGAGTGAAAATTGGTTAATGAATCGTCTATGGGAGCCACATGGAAGTTAAAGTAATAAATGTGAATAGAATGTAAGTAAGTACTGAGGTGACGGATGTATTTAGACTAAGGAGTATAAATTTTATTACATGCTTGCTTGACTGAAACCAAATGATAAGGAAGCGGTGGTAAGACTAGTTTGTGTTGAGTGTTTGAAAACTTGATTTAGTGTTGTGCTTAGTGAGATGGAGAGGAGTTGCAATTCTGATAAGCGTCCTGTGGCACAGAGCTATGGTGGATATTGTTTGTGTGAGTAAGTTCTCATGGCTAAATTTAAGTTTGAAAAGGTCAAGCTATGTGTGCTTGTAACATATGGTCCATCTTAGGGTGATATTGAGGAAAGTGCGACTTTCTGAGATAATCTGAATGACACATTTAGTGAGGTGAATAGGAGCTTTAGATTGATTGTGTTGGGGAACTTAAATATTTGGATAGGTGATCGAAATCGAAAAAGGATGGTATAACAGGTTCCTTTGGGGTTGCGGGAGAAAATGAGTTATATGGATATAGAAGGTGATTGACTTATCCTGTGAGGAGATGTGTGGTGTGTGGTGTAAGTAAAATAACCATTCTTGCTCGAGTACAATCAAGTGTATTTCATAAGTATATACTAGAGTTTGGTGTAAGTAAGATAAATGTCGAAGTGGACAAGCAGAAACCATACTGTTTTCCCCAAATGTTGTAAATATGATGGATGTTAATTAAATCAGTGAGGGGGCTAGGGATGGGAATATAAGATCATAATATTGTTCTATGTAAAATTAAGTTAGTGGGGGGGCATGGAATGGAGAAAGAAAAGTGATGAGGAAGGAAGAGGAGAGAGGATTAAGAGTGAGAATTTAAGTGAACAAGGCTCATAGGAAAAGTATGATGAAGAGACACTTGAAAATAAAACACCATTGCTATTGATGTAGTGTATGTGAAATTTTGGACATCAAAAAATAAATGGAACGCATTTGCTAGTAGTAGCAAGAAATAGTATGAGGTGGATTGTGCTAAAAAATTGGAGATAGGAATTGTCAATAGTGAGATGTGGGAATGAAAAAGGTGGTGGAAATGAAAGGGGTGATGGATAATGGAAGTATTTGTGTAACAAAGGGTTATATGTAAGTAAAGTTTCGAAAGGTATAGTTTTCCACTCATATGAATCTTCATATTCACTCCGAAATCAAACGACCGTCAATAACTTGTGAAAACAAGATATTTGAATTTAAAATACTTAACGAGTTATATCAGTTTCTGTTTTCCTGTGGATGCAAAGAGAAGGATGAAAATTCATTAGTCCAAAATTTACATCATTATTGGTATGTTTAAAGCTGATAATCCCTAAAAAGGAAAAAGACAGGATTTCCATTAAAAAGACGATACTATTCTAAATAACTATTCATGATTTAAAATTACTGATATAGCATAATAATACTATAAATAATAAATAGTATGAGAAATTTTTTAAAATAAATTAGAAATCACCAAAGTAATAGGAATGTCTTACATAAGCCAGGGTTAGTCACAAATCAGATTTTAAAAAGTTCAAAAATTTGAATTAGGAATGGAAATATAGGAGGAGAATGTCAACAGCTTTAGTGAGAATCAATTTGTAAAGGAGTAATGAGGGATGGAAAATAGCACTCTCGAAACTGATGAATTCACACGTGTCATTTTTGGCAGTTGTGGTGTATAAGGTTTTGCATCCTAGACGACACTGCCGAGTTAACTTCAATGGTGCGCTCTAAGTCTTGCGTACTAATATCCATCTACATTCTTCTTGGGGACCGACTGGAGTAGGCTTACAACGTTTTCACAAAATTCGTCAACACAACTATGAAAATACCATTACCTCTCTCTTACTACTGACGAACTAATATATTAGAACATCTTATTTTCATATAATCCGTGTGTGGGGTGAGAAAGAATTCCACGGACAAGACGTAACGTTATCTGTGTGTCGTAGGCGGACGTAATTAAATAGAAAGTGGTACACAGTGGATATGAGGAATGGCGAACCCAACCACCAAACTTATCTTTATCACACTAGGAATATTCACATCTCTGGATGCCTCGGACCTGGTGGTGACCAACGGTAAGAGACCTTGTCTCTTTCGACGAAATTCCATGAATCGTTCGTTTACATGGAAGGTTAGAGGAATAAATGGCAAGGAAAAGAGGAGAGAGGTGAATGGATGTATTTAGAAAGGGAAAATTCGATTTGTTTGCTGTGACTGAACCAACAAAAATGAAAGGAAATTGTGAAAACGAATGGAGTGGGGTGAGAAACAAGTGTGTCTGTGTGTTGGAGGGGAGAGGGCAAATGAGAGGAGGATTTGTAGACGGAGGGTTGAGTTGCGATTCTGATTGAGTGCTCTCGCGCTCGCGCAACAGAGCTATTAGGGATTGTATTTTAAACATTTTATGGCGTGGTATGCTAGAAATTGCATCCTTATAAATTCTAAAAATATAGCAGTAAATTGGATATGTTGTTGGATATGTAACAATGGGGTACCCCAATCTAAGTGGTAAATGGTGAGGAGAGTGTTACTTTTCTGGAATAAAGGAGTGAGTAAGCTTCCATACTTATTAATTGGTTTTGGAGAGGTAGACTCTTGAAATGGATTGGATAAAGGTTTGAATAGAAAAAGGAATAGGTTACACAGGTGCACACTTGTTTGGGTGCGGAGAAAAATTAAAGAATGAGCTCAATGGAAGGAGGATTTGATTTCGATGTGAAAAAGAGATCTGTTGTTGTAATCAATACCATGTTGGTTAACGAGCGCATAAGTAATAATTAATTAAGGTTTTAAACCCAAGAATTGCGCAGATGAGAAATGTATCTATAGTGAAACGTATGAGAATTGATTTTGTGCTTGGTGAAGAAGGTGATTGCTGAAGATGTCTGAACTGATGTTAATCCGTGAGTGCGCGATTGGGTATTTATGGGAAATATCCATGATATATAGTTGGAATTATGGATGTAGAAAGATGATAAGAACAGAAGAAAGTTAGAGTATATAAAGAGTAAGAGAATATAAAATGCAAAACAAAAGTAATTTTAGAAAATGATACAATACTTTGCAAAATAAATAAGATTTGAAACTGAACAAATAATATACTGAAATAAATAATAACTGAAATAAATAGAATAACCCTAGAAATAATAAGATGAAACCTGAACAATCTGGAAGACGCACACATGAGAAAGAGAGAGCGATTTATTTAATAGGAAGAAGCAGGAAGAAGCATTAAGCGGGTGTGCCTAAAGTAGCAGACCAGGTAAAAAATATAATAATAAGTTGAAATTTGGAGAATAAAGTGAGTGCAAGCGTTTTTTTAAAAGTAAAAAAGTGACGTTGTTAAACAGTTGTGGTAAAAGTCGATTATGAGGTCTCGCAAGAAAGCTGGATGGAAATATAGATGAGGAAAAAAGAAAGACGGACTAAAAGTTGCATACATAGGAGGAAAAAAAAGGTAAATGAGCAAATTGGAAGGAGTATGATGAGTTGAGAAGTACACGGGAATAAGGAAGCTCTTCTGGAAAGAGTACGGAAGGTTAAGATAGAGAAGTAAAGGGACATCTTTCAACAGAAATAATGAACATAGGATGGTAACTTATCGTGGATTGGATGAAATGGCTATGGATTATTGGACAAAAAATTGGGTAGGAAGCGAGCAACACTTCGAAAATTTGCATAACATTGGCAGTAATGAAGAGGTGATAGTAAATGTGTGTGGGGTTTATGGTGTAAGAAGAAATAGGTATCATTTGGGGATAACAGCATAATTAGTAGGGGGAGGAGGTAATTCCTAAGGTATAGTTAAAGTTTGAAAATTGTAATTAATCCTCAGGTTTGATGCTGGAATCTCAGTTAGGTGAACGGATGATGCAAGAAATAGAGGAAAGAATTGTGACTAAGATACGGAAGTTTGTTGCAAAACAAAAAGTGTTTGTGAAGGGTATATTACCGAAAAATTGAAGGAGAGGAGTAATAGTACCCTTATATAAAGGTAAGGAGATCAGGGGAATTAGTTTATCGAGGTTTTGGGAAGATTATATGCTGGTATTTTGTTGAATGAGTGATGATTGTATGAGTGAGTCGAGTGACTGAGGAACTGATCTGGCGAGAACAACAAGGTGGCATTTAATGAAAGTGGAGTTAGAGGATTGTAGGGCACGGTCAAACCTTTCAGGCATATGACACACAAAATGATTGATAAAGTTGACAGATTTATATACAATTAATTGTATTTAGGTTTTAATGTGTAACTCTTACGGCGTATGACAGGATTAATGGGAAGCTCTGTGGCAGGTTGATTGTTTTAGGTGATACATGGTGTGTTGTCGAAGTGGACTGATGTTTGTTTGAATGGAATTAGAAAAGTTCACATGACATTTACGTAGTGAAGATGAGGTGATATATGGGAATACAGATGAATAGTGAAAGTGAGATGGCGTTTGAAGCATATTAATAATCCGGAATTGAAGGCAGGTATGTGATAGCTTCTCCATGAGTTATTTTAATTTGTTCATAATTAGATGGGGTGATAAACGGGATATAATGGTAGGGGTGGGTTGGTGAACATGTGTTTAAAGAACTTGTTTTGACACGAATGGAGAGAGTGAGGTGCCCACTCTAGCTAATTTGGTCTAGCCTGATGATTTGGTTTTTACGGGACGAATCTTTTAATGAAATTTAGGAGAGGATTTGGATAGAGGGTTTGGCAAGGTGGTGTAAAAAGAGGAGTTTGAAAGTAATGGATGAGAATAAGGTGATGGTAGTGGATTAGGAAAGTTTGCAGTGTGAAAAAATCAATTTTCGATGCGTAGAACATTGAACAAGTATCCGAGTTTTAATTAAATGTTGTAGGAAATGTGCTGGATGAATAAGTAACTGGATTCGAGGTGCAGCGTGCAGTAGGAAAGTTGTGAAATGGTAGGAAGGTGGCTAGCTGGTGCAATTAAATCCCTGGAGAAGCAAAGGACTAAGTCTTGAGTGTGCTAAGCTGCTCTACATATTGTTTCCAATGTTAATGAATAGTAGTAGTGTATCGGTAAAGTGGAATAAGAGGTATAGATAAAATAGGTTCAATCTGTTCTCATAGCGAATAAATCCTTAAGGGTTCAGGTGTAGAGAGGAATTGTATAAAAATGAGGGAAGGTGAATGCGTTCACTGGGGAAAATGGTCTGGGATCTATAAAGGAACGGTGTATTGATATCAAAACCTCGTGTTGTATTATGATATAATGAATTTGGTTCATATGGAAAACGGTGGATGATAGCCACATTGATTAAGTGATGTAAATATTGTTGTGACTCGTGGCTAGTGTGCTAGGCATCCGACCTGCTGGGAGACCAAAGAGAAAAAAGTGCGATTAATCAGTAAATAGGCCAATGTTAGAAGGGAAAAAAGCCGCGGCGGTGGAGTTTTGGCAGAAAGCGAGATAAAGGTTAGCGTAACATAACTTGTTCAAATAGTAGACGAATGTTCCGGTTTTGTGAGGGAGCATTGAAATTTGGTGGATCCTGAGCTGTAGGGGGATGAAACCTATAACATTGACGAGATCCGCGACAGTGGGGTTCGTCACAAGGTCAAAAATGTCTCAGTAAACTGCCCATGGGTAGAGTGTTTTGTGGCACTTTTGGGCCTACGAAGCTCTCACTTTTTAGAGAGAGTATAGGAAGAGACGGTGGTAGGGGGTTGCTTTCTTTCAACCTACCGTCATGTTCTTCACTATACTACTCCTCTAGTCATATCGGTTCATTGTTACGGCCCACAACTATACTTCCATCTGTGGCGAAAATGAAGGCAGATATATTATAAGGAAGAAAATAAATCTCAGGGTAAAGTTGTCAACTGCGGATTTTCTTTAAAAATAACGAGTCACTAAAAGTACTTTTACTGTTTAATGATCATCAATTGGAAGGTGGAAATAGAAAAACAGTTATTGGTTATCGAAAAGAAATTCAATGATGGTAATCCACAGTCTAGAGCGAATGCAAACCATTTTTGCCACAACATAAGGTTAAATCTAGAAGTTTAGCATAATGGCAAGTTTTTTAGTTGTGGAAAGTAGTGGATGAAGCTGTTAAACAACAAGTGACAAGCACAAAATTGTACTTCATACGTCTTTCGATTAAACTAAGCGTGTAGAACGTCATCTCCTTTAGAAAGTTAGAACAATTCATGGAACGCGCAGATTGAGAATTCACTGAGAATTTCTGTAAATTTCCTGTTAACAAAGTGAAAGGTGTGGCTATCGCGGATATTCGCTGGGAATATGATTCAGAATAAAAAAATATGGTTTTTATGATAAAAAATTTTGAGGGAGTTAAAAGTAGATAAAATGGATAACTTTCGCAATCAGTCCATAATTATAAATTTTTGGTTTCATAAAACATACAAAGGTCTTTAGACTTCAATAAATTTTTTCTCATCCGCAGCAATAAGCAATTGTTAAACAGTACCAAATGGTCTTTGAAATTGCAATAAATAATTTACTGTCAAACATGGACGAATAAATGTGTATACTATGAAAGCTATGACAGAATAAAAAGATCTCCTAAAATATTTGAATTTTAATTAAAGGTATAAATAAAACTAAAACTTACAGTTAGACTGTTACTTCTTCTCATCTAAGTTCTGAAGTAAGGCCTTCTGAGAGGTGTTCCTGGGGATGGAAGGTTCTTAATCTAGCCATGTTGCAAATTTTGCGCGATCTTGAACATCTTTTCTGGGGGGGGGTTTCACTACTTGCATGTGGGTCTCATGGGGGGGACAGGAAATAAAACAAACATATCAAATATAGTTATGCTTGGGTATTTGATTCTGCGTGTATTTTCATTTGTGTGTATATATGGAATCATACCAGCTGACTTCAAGACTCAATTCAGCAAAAAATAAATAGTTATAATGAAAATAAGTTTTATATGCATTAAAGCTACACAAGATTTGAAAGAAATATAGACAAAAGAAAGAAAAAGCTAGAATAGAATTCCTATACTGGCATGCTTAAACTTTCACAACAATCTCTTGGCAATTCAAAATCAAAAGTTGACAGGGAAAGCAGTAAAGGAACCAACCACCTAGGCTCAAAACTGAGACACCATGTCGAGATGGAATCTTTATGTCAAAATACCCTCAAACTTACAATGAAAAGATTATGAGGTTTGTTTCTCGATGATAAATTGGTGAAGCAAATGTTTAATTGCACATTTGGTAACTTTATGTCCGATGTTCGATAAGATTTCTATTATTAACTCTAAGCTTGTTTGCCTATTTAAGTGTATAATAATATAATAATAATAATAATAATAATAATAATAATAATAATAATAATAATAATAATAATAATAATAATAATAATAAAGTTTATTCTGGTAAGAATTAAAATTCAATGGTACCCTTCAACTAAGCAATATTTCATATTGGCCAACTCACTCCTGTTTGCACCATTTATATAGTTTCTGCTTCATTTATACTTATAAAATCCCTAATTCTAGATTATAAAATTAAAATTGTACAAAATCTGACTGAGGCTTAAATGTTTGAGAACAATAACCTCACCCGCAAGACTTTGGTTTATCATTCTTTAACTTGTTTTAAGTACAATAATGCTAATGGGAACAAAGCTAATATGTTGTAATAATAAAAAAAATTATAATAATAATAATAAGGAAAAAAAGGTAATACTAGTCACTACTAATAAAAATAAAAAATATATATTTTTAGTATTTAGATCTTGGAGCTATAATGTCACTGTGCAAGAGAACTATGTTAAAAGCATCTGTCAAAAGATCAACATTGAAAAAGTTAAAATAACTAACCTTATAAATAATAATAATAATAATAATAATAATAATAATAATAATAATATAATAATAATAATAATAATAATAATAATAATAAAAATAATAATAATAATAATTGTTACAGATACAGGGTAATGGTGAAGACGTTTTTAGCGAAAGGGGCCATGTTACACTCAATGTGATCTTATGTTTAGATAGTAATTTAATCATTTTTTATTTTTTATTTTTAACAGAAGTGGATCGAATTGATGATTTAGTTTTTGTGTATAAATGTCTATAGAATTGTATCTTTAATGATTATTTTAAAAAGGAAAAATATTTATTTTCGTTGGTCACTTATGTAATAGAATATTTATTTTAAAGGAATCGTCAACACTTATCTGTTATCGAGGACTGACTTTACATAAACTTATCAGAATACTTTTTGACTAACTGACCGACTTACTGTCCTTCTTCTCATATTTTGAAGACCAACAAGAAACTTAATAAGGTAATTTTATATCATTTAACATTTGATTTTATAGTTGATATATTGATTTTAATATAGATATTTACACTATTCAATAATAATAATAAAATCATATAGAACCCTTTTATGAGACATGGGGCTAGACGATGACATAGCAATGAATAGGAAAACAAAAGGGTGAGAGAGGTGCTCCTGGGTTATTTTGATGGAAAGAAAGAGAAGTTGTGTTAGAGTAGGTAGAAGTAAATGGAAAGTTGACACTTGGAGAAACCAAAAATATAGACAAATATCCGAGGGTAACGATTAGAAGTGCACTATGTGGAGAACCTTGGGGGAGCTTGTGGGAGTGTCTAAAAGCCAACTGAGAATGCGGCTATGTTTTGTAGCGATGGTGTTTAATAAGGATTAGATGAGTGTACTAGAAAAGAAGTATAGTAGTGATAGAAAGAGGAGATAAAGATGGATACGTGTTATGATTGTCCTTTCTTTCTCAGATAGAAAGAGGTTTAATGGTGAAAGAACACACTATAACTAGACTTTTTGTTAATGTAGGTTTGAGTTGGGGCCGTAAAGGTGATGCTCCACCAGTACAGCTGGCTATGACAGATTCCTAGGTGAATGAACATAAGGGGAGTGTGTTGGTGTACTGGGAAAGGAGAGCCAAGTTATCTGAAAATGAGGAGAAAATAATGTTAGGAAGGCAATGGAAAGGCGACATATCATATATACAAAGTAACTTAGCCCCGTGGCTAATTGGTAATTAATGGAAGAGTTACCAGAACCAAATAAGTGTGGTATAGTGGAAGATAGGAATAAAATTCAGAAAAGAAATTCACTTGTTATAACTGCCAGAAAGAAGGACATGTGCGTTCAAAAGTTTTGTCCAGAATATAGGAAATTCGATAAAGAATGTAATGGATGTTAGGTAAAAAGGTCAATGTAGGAGTTTTTTTTAAACTTCCGACTCTTATACTTGGGTTTGGAATGAACAAGTACAAAGAATGCTTATACATGTATAAAGAAAAGGGACATTAAGGTAACTGTAGGGTATTTGATGAAGGACGGAAAGAGAGTTACAAAAGAAGTGAGTTCGTAATTATATAAGGACAAGGAAAAGGTCTATTGAAAGAAGAGGACAATTTGGGATAATATATAAGGTTCGATTGTTGATGTTACAGGATTTAGAATAAGTGTCGTGGGAGAATTGTGGACTAGGAGCCAATCTTATTCAATCATCTAATAAGAAGAATGGAGTCTGGAGAAGATTGGAGGGATCCAGAAAGGGAAGTAAAAACCAACTTAATGTTTTTGGGGAGGGAAGGGTCTACAATTCGTAAATAGTAAATTTTTAATTCACTCTCATGATAGTGGTCGAGGGAATAGTGAATGCACGTCACTGAGAAACAACGTGGCGAAGGTAGTAGAAGGTCTAAATATTCACGTTGGTTATAGGTACTGAATTATCACCGTTTTGTAGGTCAAGCTTAGGTGCTAGGCATAGGATTTTTTTAGTAAATAAATATCTTTGAACTGCTAAACCATGGTGGTGGAGGTTATAAACCACAAAAAAATACCATATAACTAATAATTAGCTATACAAAGGCTAAACTTAATTAAAATAACTATAGAGGAAAGGGAACTCAAGCACATCGCAATGAAAAGTGTGGTTGTAATCCAAATCGGGTTGTAAAAATATGATAATTATTGAATTAGAAGAAAGTAAACACGTATGGATTAGATATGAATTGTTGAGAACGGTTGCATTTATACACAAATTTTGTACTGCAAATGTTATTTAAAACACTGGCACAACAAATGATACACAAAAATATATATATCACATCTAACGCAAAACCCCTTGACGAATAAGCAAGGAATTTCCGAAAGTTTCCATAAAGAGAAAATTTTAATGCGCAATCCTGTTAGACATGGTAAAAAGAATATAAAAATAAACTCCCTGAAAGACCCGATAGTCGGACTTCCTTTTAGACAAAAAGATTTTCAATGAACGCTGAAATCGACTAGGACATAGCGGGGGAATGTGGAGGAGAAAGTTTCTAAGTCATGGTAGATTGGGCAACTCCACTATTCGTCAAGCTAAGTGGTTAAAATATAGTATATAAGAAACCCACTCAAAGTATTATTGGGAAGGTTTGATGGAGAAGATGGCTGAAGATTGGTAATTTTAGGAGCCGCCACAAAAAGAATATATACTGTGTGGTAAAGGAATAACAGGTAAGGGGGAATTTCAAAATGCAGAGATAATTGACATTCAAACAGTAAAATGAGGCGTAATCTGTAAATATTATGTCGGCCGAGTGGAAGAGTCCTTGGGAGCAACGGAAAAGAGTGATAAAAGACAAGTTTGGTTATTCCTTTGAAGGAAGGAATGAGAAAAATTAAAAGAAGATGGAGTTTAAAAGGGAGACGATGTGGGATTTCCACTAAATGTGGTAAGGTGATTTGTCAAAAGAATTGATGAGCGGATTTAAATTGATGCGGATGGATATTTCTCCAATCAGAAAAGGAGTGTTTGGGATATGTACTACAAGTAGGTAAGAGGCCACAAGATATGGAACCAGTTTAGGGCAAGGGAAACTGGAAGAGGAAATAGAAGGGAGAATTGAAGGGAACGGAAATAAAGCAGAAGTAACAAAATCTGTTAGTTAAAGATAGTTCGTACAGAGAGGATAAAAAGAATTGTACCGACGATCGGAATAGGAGAGACTCTTAAATGGTAAAATTAAATTGCATAGGATTGAAGAAGCACAATGTGGTGAAAAGACATTAAGTTTATTAACAAGAAAAATAGGAGAAGAGAAATGGAGAGGACACCGGGTAGGATAATCGGTAGGGATGGAAAAATAGTCATGGTAAAGCATGGAGCGTTAATCAGAGAAGTTAATAAGATACATATAACCAAAA